>LZPO01055918.1:18795-35085 GCA_001675575.1 Neotoma lepida
GATGCCTTAAAAGCCAGCTCTCATTAAGTGCATTTTTAAATATTTAAGGCATTAAAGCAATATTTTTTCTTAGAAGTAACATTTTGTGTCTTTAATAGAAAATTGCCAAAAATATAGTTTTCCATAGTTCAAGCATTTCCTACTGGACTGGTTGACACTAGTCTCCATTACCAGACAATCTGCTTGTGAAAAGGGGGACTAGATGTAGTTTTGCTTCTCGTAGCTGCTACGGCAGGATGATTGGTACACTCTTTGTGGAGAATAGCTTTCAAAATCTGCATCCTCTGAGACTTTGTTGAAAACCACACACCCAGAGACACACCTGACTAACTTAAATCTGACTTTTAAATCAATTTCTGGAACCAGGTTTGAGGAAGTAGAAAACAGAAAATTCGATAATAGAAGATATAAGGAAGTGAGTTCTAGAGTATAGGATGTAGCAAAAAGAACCTTGATGCTTCAAATGCTCTAATTGGCAGCTCTGGGTGGTCCTTGAAAACCATGATGTAAAGACCATACTACTATTCTCTTTGTGAAGAGGGATACACATTACTATCACCTTTCCTTTCTATTACCTGTGCCATTTTGTCTTTATTATTTAGTGGATGTTTCTATATGAATCTTATAAAATAACTTTATGTTTTAATGTAAACTGGGAGAAGGAAAACAAAATTCTGTTCAGAGTAAATTGCCTATANGATTTCCTTTTAGACAAATCTTGCCTAAATGAGAAATAAGCATCAATGTTGAAACTATAAATTAGTATCAGTAGATAAATCCTCAGAATTTCAATTCAGCATCTTTACTGAATTCCATGATAGGATTAATAAAAGACAGGAAGAGTCTAAATGGTGCCTCACATAGTACAAATATCTGTTGCACAAGCATTTATGTACTTTTTTTGCTTTTAAAGTAGGTAAATCTTACTCTTTGAAATCTCTTATAAAATTGTGTGTATTCTTTTACTCAAGTGGTTGTGAGTAACATAAGTACAGCTAACCTTACCTTAATGGCTTTAGGCCTGGATTAGTTCTCCTTCTACTCCAGACTCATTGGCACAGCTGAGTAAATTACAGCAAGAATAATTAGCAAAACAGGAACAACAGGTGATGATGTAGTCAGGCTGCCAGAATCCTAGATTATTAATGTCTTATGTATCTACTCATTTCCATTGCACAGTTTTTCTCTTGATATTGGATACTGTGCTCATTCCCCATTGCTCATTTTAATGAATACTTAACCATATGAAATATTTGTTCATTTTAAGGAAATTCCCTCTGGTTTCAAAAAAGAATGCAGAAACCATGGCAGAGCTTAATTAGGGAGATTTGGAAACTCAACGCTTGTTCAACCAATTTTATCATAAGTAAAGGCTTTTTAACTCCCCCTCTGTATATACAATCATTTGCAATCCAGTAAAAAAAAATTCCGTTCCCTGTCTGGTAAGCTTAACCAAGCAGGACATCCAGTAGGATGAGGTCACACTGGAAAATGTTTTTCTAAAGGGTTTTCTAATACCTTTAAAAATTCAAGTTAAGTTTTAATGAGCATTGCAGAGGACTTAGACCCCCAAGGGGCAAATCAGTTTTCTGTTTTGCATTGCTGTTCCTTCGGTCTCTGAAATACCACCTCAACAGACTGCTCAGTGGCTACCTTCAGAAAGAAAGAATGCATGTACCGGCAATGGGTTTCTGTTACTCAGAGCTTTCCAAAACCTTCAGACATTTTGTTTTTTCAAGCAATGAGAAGGATGGAGCAGGGTGGAAGGAAGTAGTTGCTATTTCAGCAGCAAGAGAGGTGTGAGGCTTAAGAGGGCTCTGGAGTGTTAAGAAAGTGGGATATGATATGCTTCTTGATTTTTGTCTTTCCCTTGGACCTAGGTCAGCTACCGGTGCACAGTACCACAAACACACTGTGGTTTAATGTGATGACTGGTGAATAAAAACAACAAAAGAAAAAAAATGCTGCCTAGGAGCAGCAGATGACGTGAAGAATCCGTGTGCACTTTCAGTTTTATTACATGTGTGCTGTTTACGGGNTTTTTTAGACTGTGGCAGTTAGAGATGTACGATTCAACGCTTTATAGGTTGCACAATTGCTGCGTCTTCATATATTATCTCAAAAAATAACAGGCACCATGAATCCTTCTAGAAGAGTCTAGTGCTCCAGAGGGTGCTCCTCTGGACTTTTTACTAGGTTCNGCTCTCTCTCTGCAGTAAGGAAATTATATACTGAAGATTAACTGAGCATATCATTTCCTTTCTCCTGGATGCCATGCAGTGAGTCTGCTGACCTGTGCCAGATACTGGCAGCTCAAGCTTCAGAAGGAGAAAGTCTGGCACTGGGTGAATACNGATTCTTCGTCCATGCATCGAAATAGTTCACCTTTGAGCTAAGTAATATACTGCGTTGAGCTCTTAGTATCTAGAAGATACTTTATTATTCTATCTACATGTGAACCTTTTCAGATTGTTCTTCAGTGACCAACTTCTTTATAAAGCCTACAAAGTCATCTTCTTTAATTTACAGAGAAAAATACACCCTACCCTATATTCTCCAGTACTGTAAGTTTCTTTTCTTACATTGTCCCTTCTTACATGCTGAATATTTGTTTGTTGTTTTGTAATACCATGGATTGAATACAGCAACTCATTGCATGCTAGGTCTATGTTTCCACCACTGAGCTACATCCCCACTCCAATTGTTAGCTCTGACTTTCTTTGCTCTAACGTACACTGAGCATGATCAATAAATTCTGACCATTTTATTCATGCATGGATCTCAAGTGCTGAGAACAGAATTTGGCAGAGAAGATGCTGAACAAATGTTTCCTTCTGTGAATGTGTTAAATGATGTGTATGACTCAATATAAGGTGAGTTCATGCAGCATGGCTTTCTTTTTTCTTAGCTACATTTCATATTTGACTTAATAAATTACAGCAACTACATGAGTAGCCATTATTCCCATTTTACTGATAAGGAAACAGAATTTGTTTAAAGTCATGTAGCATGTAATTGGTCAAGGTGGAAATGTGGTACCCCTCTACCTGACTGCTATTTGTGGTTATTAATAACTCTCCCTCTCTCTGACTCCTTTCTGGNATTTATAATTGCCCTTCTCTTTGACTCCCATTTATATGCTATCGATAATTCTCCTCTTTCTATGACTCCTATCTGTAGGTTATTAATTTCTCCTTCTGTCTCCTATCGGTATGATATTTATAATCTGCTCACTACCTGGTTTATCTTTGGTGAACCTAAGGTAAGGAAGGCCTTGAAAAATTGGCAACTACATGCAGTTAACTCTCTTGATCTTCAAATGCTTCCTATTGATTAGAAACTTTTACTTTCTTCTGTTCTAAATGCTATTGAATACTTTATTTTATCTAGAGTAGATACATAATCTATACTTTGGATAGTTTGGGATTTTTTTTCTTCTTCTTTTTCCCAAAATGGACTTAATCACCAACAAAAAATCTGATATTAAATTTAAACCTCCTGGCTTCTCAGCATTTATCGGATTTTGACCTTTATATAATTCTTAGACTTTAGGTACAATGTGACTCTAAGAATGGCTGGCATTTCATTTTCATACCTAGTTATTTTATAAACATTTTGTAGCTGCTCTATAAGAAATGACTTGCAAGAATAATGAACACACACAATAAAGCCATAGTCAATTCAATGTACTTTCCCTGGGTGAATTATTTTACATTTCTTTAGGAGAAGTGTAATTCCTTTTAGACTTCTTGATTACCCAGTTTGGGAGTACAATGATGAGTATATGTTATTTAAGTTTTCTTCAATGGCAAAGAAAAGATTCAAAGATTAAAGGTCATTTAGCAGGAGTCCTTAAATGTATTATTATATTTAATGGGATGGGCAAGATTATGCTGAAGTCAAATAATTTGGAAATCTACCTGGTTTACAACAAAGTATATTTCTTCCTTGTGGCATATACCCATCACTGGTAGTCTACTGTTCCTTCCTACATGTTCACTTCCAGACTCATGCTGGTGTCTGAGTCTCCATAAGAACCACTGGTGGCTCCAATGTAAAAGGCAATACAACTCACATGTTCTCTATTTTTTCTACTGCTGTGATTAAACCTAACATTTTGCTCATATTAGGAAATTTGCCCCAGTGCTATTTCTCTAGAAATAGTTCTTAACACTCNTGCTCAGAGCTGACACTTACTATCACTTACACATACATACTACATGTATGCTTAAAATGAANAGGACAAATAAGGGTGCTATCAATCATATGTAGCAATTGAATGGAAAGGGGGAAGGTATGCAGAAGTTTTTTTCAGAGAAGCAAATAACCTTCAATATTAATAATACATACATAGATTATCTTTTAACCTCTGGTGTTTGGAAAATCACTTCTGTTGAGTTAGGTGACAAAGGCCTGTAACCTCAACAAACTGGCAGGCTGAGACAGGATGGNGTTAAAAGTCAAGGCCAGATTGTGCTAGAGAGAGATTTCAAGGCTAGTGTACATGTCTTAGCAAAGCCCTGTCACAAAAATAAAAGTGAAAAAGGACAGAAAGGTGCTATAGCATAGTGGTACAACATTTGTTAACATGTGTGAATGCTAGCCTCAATCCTCAGTATCATGATAAATAAATAAAACATAGTTCTATCAGTACAAGTGAAAATTTTGCATTTGCTGTGGGCTGTAACAAATACAACTAAGCAGAATTCTCTGTGATATATATATATATATATGTGTGTGTGTGTGTGTGTGTATATATATATATTTGATTTAAAAGATTACCAGTGAGTTCTGCTCTCAAATTAAATACAAAAAAATAAATTTACTTACAGTTTTCCTCCTTTCCTTTCCTTCTTCAATTTTGTGTGTGCTCGTGTGATTGTGTGTGTGTGTGTGTGTGTGTGTTTGTGTATGTGTGTTTGTGTCTGTGTGTTTGTGTCTGTGTATGTGTACGTAAGTACACACATGCCTGACCATTTTCTGAAGCAGTTTCAGTATCAGGACACTAATTTTCTAGAATGAGTCTGGAAACATTTCTTCCCTTCAATTTTTAGATAATATTAACTTTAATAATATATTAACTAAGCATATTAAAATATCCTTTAAACAAATGATCTGTGAAAAATTATCGACGATGTATCTATATTCCATTTTGCTCTTCAAAATTATGAAACATGTCTACTTTTTTCATGTGGGATCATTAATATCATTTTAGCTTATATGCTTTCAAAACTGGATCGATAAAGTACACAGATGCTAAAATAAGAGCATAACTGTGGAAGGGGAGAAAAGACAGAGTAACCACAGGTATTTGAAGCAAGCCTGCTCTTGGGAGATATTCATTGCCTTGTTGGAGGCTCATAGATAATTCTTTTTTTTAAAGTAAGTTTTATTTATTCTTTGAAAATTTTGTACCTTAATACAAAGTAGTTTTTTTCGTATTTATCTGTCATTACCATCTTAAAACTCGTCTTAGCACCCTCAATACTTCTTTCTCTTCCAAAACAAAGTGTCCCTTGGTGAGTCCCCAGATTCTGCCCCTCTCAGCCAAGGCAGGGCAAGCCCCTCCTCCCTGCAACAAGACTGTGCCAGGTGTCCCACCTCAGGCACTGGGCTCAAAAATGTCAGCCCCTGTGCCAGAGACAGATCCTGATCCTACTTCTTTCTCAAGTTCATACTGTCCACTTATATTCTCTCCTGCTTGTCTTTATTCCCTACAACCTTTCATATATACCTCTTAGCTCTTTTTCAAATTCATGGTCTCCTTGTTTCATCAGTTGTTGGTATACACACACACACACACACGCGCACACACACACACACACACACACACACACACACACACACACAACCTTAAGAAGCTTTCATAGTACTTGGTTTACATATAAGATTTGCAAATCTTTAATGTTAGTAATCTTTCTCTCTTTTTCTTTTGTCTATCATGCTCTCCCACAAACACCCCTTTTAAACTTTGCTGTTCTCTTATTCCTTTGCCCCTGCTCATATGGCAAAGGATTAAGAAGGAATTCCCCTATGGCCCCTAAGTAGTATACTGTCTTCCATGACTACTACAGTTTAAACACATATCTAGGGATTCAAATCTAGCATACACATATACAAGAAATAATGCAAACTTTGTCTTTCTGAGCTTGGGTTACTTCATTCAGAATCATTATTTCCAGCTCCATAAATTCACCTAAATATTTCATTTTTCTTTATAGCTGAATAATATTTCAATGTGTGCATAAAATCTATTCATTTGTTGATTGACTCTCTGTAATAGGTTAGAGACTCTTTTATGTCTAGAAGTATAAGGTGTACAATGTAGTAAATCTATTTCCAGATTTATTTTTTTTTATTTTTTGAGACAGAGTTTCTCTGTGTAATAGTCCTGGCTGTCCTGCAACTCACTTTGTAAACTAGGCTATCCTCAAACTCAGAGATCTGCCTGCCTCCTAAGAGCTGGGATTAAAGGCATGCACTACCACCACATGGGTTCTATAATTTTAAGTAGCTTCCACACAGAATTCCATAGTGGATACACCAGTTTGCACTTGCACCAGCAGTGAATATGTGTTCTTTTTTCCTGATGCCCATGCCAGCATCTGCCATTTGTCTTATTGACCTTAGCCATTGTAATTGAGTAAGAGAAAATTACAGTTATTTTAATTTGTATTTCTCTAAGGGCTATGCATATCAAACATTTAAACAAGTTTCTCAGAATTTATATTTCTTCTTTTGAGAAGTTTGTTTACTTCCATGCCCCANTATTTTAGTTTTTGTGTCCTGTTTTTGTTTGCTTGCTGTTTATAGTTCTTNGGATATTCTAGATGCTATCACTCAGTCAGATACATAGCCAGTGAAGGTCTTTCCCATATTTTGTAGGCTGCATCTTTACTATAATGAGGGTGTCCTTTGATGTATAGAAGATTTTCAGTTTCATGAGATATCATCTGTCAGTTGTTGGTTTTAATGCCTTTACTACTACAGGCCTATCCAGAAAATTCTTTCCTGTGCCTATAAGTTCAGGCATATTCCCTTTCTTTTTCAACAGACTCAATGTACCCAGTCACATATTGACACCCTTGATTAACCAGGAGTTGAGGTTTGCGAAGGGTAAAAAATAAGGATTTAGTTTCCTTTTTCTACATTTAACAATCCAGTTGGACAAGTACTATTTGATGCAGGTGCTATATTTTCTTCAGTGTGCATCTTTTAGCCTCTTTGTCAAGAATTACGTGGCTGCTGGAGTGTGGGGTTTTATCTGAGTCCTCAACTCTACTCCATTGATCATTGTATCTGTCTGTATGTCAGTAGCATGCTGTGTTTTTTTTTTTAAATTACTATAGATTTATGGTATATCTTGAAATCAGGTATGGTAATTTTCCAAACAGTGTTTTTATTGTTCAGAAGTGTTTTGGTTGTTCTGAATCTTTTGTGTTTATGGGTTCTGATATTTATTTTTCAATTTCTATAAAGAATAACATTAGAATTTTGATGGGATTGTGTTGAATATGTAATTTTTTAAAAGGTGTTTCTTTTCAAACTATTAACCATACTAGTATATGAAATGGGAAGTCTTTCCATTTCTGGCATTTTCTTTCTTTCTTGAGATTAAATATTATCCAAGCATGTTTTTATCCATTTATAAATTTATTGCTGTGAAACCCATTATTTTTTGCTGTTAATATATGCTGATAAAAGAGAAGATACGGTAAAACCAACATTTTTATCTCTGTGCTATTGGAAGTAACTATGTTGATATTGTGAAATAGTTCCTCTTTCTTTCTTTTTTTCTTTCTTTTTTTCTTTCTTTTTTTCTTTCTTTTTTTCTTTCTCTTTCTTTCTTTCTTTCTTTCTTTCTTTCTTTCTTTCTTTCTTTCTTTCTTTCTTTCTTTCTTTCTTTCTTTCTTTCTTTCTTTTAAATAACCAGTTTTCTCTAAAACTATCAGCCTAGACTGGCTGCTCTTTCTTTACTTTGCTTACACATGTATACATACACGTCATTATACTGTACTATACTATAGCATAGCATAGCTTCCATCCAACTCCATAGTGCATTTATTTCAAGAGAGTGGTAACAGGTAGCAGGATAGATTGATACTACTTCCTTTGGACATATACCTTCAAGACAGCAAAGCCAAGCCACTATCATGGAACTTGATTCTGATTTGAAGTTGTATATCAAAGTCCATGGTCTTGTGTATCCAGATCAGGAGTGCAGCTGTATGTGGATGTGCCTCTTCAGCATGTACNGAGAAAACAAACCTCCGTTTTACAGGACAACTGGGGGGAAATGATGAGAATGTGAGAAAAAAAATTCTCTGGTTAGCTTTGTATCTCTGAGCGAGATTTTAACAGTTCTGAACTTCAATTTCCAGTCCTGGGAAGTGTGGAAATGTTACAAATAAGTGTTTCTTTCCATGGGTTCAATTTTATTGCTTTGTTAGGCTCCATCTATAAGTCAGAGACTCAGAGAGTTTTGTGTTAAAGTGGAGAAACAGTAGATAGTGTGCTAAGAATTATTAAGGGAAATAACATCTGAACAGAAAGAAACATCTATAACACTATTGTCTGTTTAGATGGTTGTTATATATAAGCATAGGCCAACAACCCTGGAGTGTGTGCCGTTTAGGTAAGTCACTTGGCAAGATTTACTTTGTTTTCATAGGCTTTAGTTTTTCATTAGAATCTCCCACTGAAAATTTTGCATGAAAAGAAGATAACCCTCATCCATTCATATGAAAAAGAGTCTTTTTGTCTATGGGACTTTCTTTATAGCTGCAAACTGCAAGCACATTCAAGGACCATGTTGGGACAAGGAGAAGCTAATTCCTCTCAGAGAAAAACAGATTTGGATAATTTATTTATAATAAAGCATGTGAGCTCTTCTTTTCAGAGAGAATTTCCTTCTAGGAAGCATGAACTTACCTAGTAAAATATTCACAGACGCTCCTGTTTCTATGACACTCTCCTATCAAGCCTTTGTTTCTTNCATTGCTTTTGTTTTCTCCACTTTTGTCTTCACAAAAGGCATCAAGGGATATTTGCATCATAGAAACATAGTAATATCAATAATTCATTTAGGACTAAAGTTTACAGGAGACAGACAATTACTTTNTTTGGCTGACTTTTTTTTGTTCAAAATGTTCTATATTCTACATACATATGTTAATTTCATTACTATCTTCAATGTTCTCCTAGAATACTAGGTTATTTAATCAATTACCATCTATCTATGTATCTATGTATCTATATATCTATCTATGTATCTATGTATCTATCTATGTATCTATCTCTCTATCTATGTATCTATGTATCTATCTATATACCTATATATCTATCTATGTATCTATTTATCTATGTATGTATCTATCTCTCTATCTATGTATCTATCTCTCTATCTCTCTATGTATCTATCTATGTATCTATGTATCTATCTATCTATCTATCTATCTATCTATCTATCTATCTATCTATCATCTATCTACCTGCCTAATCTAGCGATCTAAGTTATTTTCTATCTCCTTATCATGAGTTTCAAGCTAATTTAATTCCTTAATTATTTTAATTTATTAAGTTATAAAAACAAGAACACAAAACAATTATTCATTTAATTATGAAGCAGCAATTTTTAAGTATTTCTAAGCTTAGATATCCTTTACATTCTGAAAATTTCTTAAAATTACCAAAAATTTCTTAATAGACTTTTTATATTGAGGTTTTAAAATTATTATTAACGATCTTTTTCACACTTGAAAATAAAGTTAAGCAGTTTAAAATATACTTTTTTGTTTATTTGCAGCAATATGATAAACTATTACACGCAACATATTTTAAAGGGAAAACGTGAAATATTTTCCAACACAAAGCCAATGTAATGAAGACAGTGTCATTGGCTACTGTTTCTTCAAATCTTTTTTAAAACAAGACTTTTTATTTATCATANAAAATTATACACATACATATGTATACATATACGTACATATATTATGTTGATTACCTGTTGCCCAATCCCTCCATATACTCAAGAACCTGACAAAATATAACTTTTCCAAACTTATATATGCTTTTAAAATGTATTTCTTTTTAACCAGCTTTGCAATGCCCATATGTACATGGGTGTAATGCCATCCAGTGACCTTGGACAATCTACAGATGAACAAAGCCTCAGAGAATAGTGACTCTCCCTGCCCTGATAACCACCAACTGCCAATTACTCCTCAGGATTGGGTGAAAAGCTCAAGAGATGCTACCCTACTCATTTTGGACTTTCAACTGGCTTGACCTTGTACGTGTGGCTACTGCTTCTAGAGTTAATGTGTTCAACAGCCTCATGATTTCTCAGACAGTATTCCACAGCATGTCCCTCAATCCTTTGACTCTTAACACTGCTCTTTCTACCCCTTTTCAGCGATACTTCCAGTGNTTTGAAGCAGAGGCAGGTTGATAGGGCTGTCCCATCTTCCACTGAGCAAACATACTGAGTGATATTACACAGGTCCAAAGAGACAAACAGCACATGCTATCTCTCAAATGTGGGTCTTAACTTCACATCTTTTGTTTTGTGTGTTTTACCTGTAGGACATACACACTGAAGCTGGGAAAATAGAAATGCACCATTGTTAGGAGTTACATTAAGGAAGAGGTATTATTGAATATAGGTAAAATGAGAGGAGAAACAAGGATAATGAGAATAAAACGTTTCAAGCATATAGTGGAGTNATGGTGATGGAGGTATCATCAGAGCAGTTAACCAAAATGAAATTTGTATGACAGAGCTATATGGTAACCTGTAACTTTAGAACTCAAGTACAAATATAATATGAAAGAATACTAAAACACATGAAAGAAATTGGTGGCACTGGGGCCCAAAGGTTTAAGTGAGGATGAGATAAAGGAGAAGGTATGGGACTGGTTAACACAACCAAATATGGATGAAGACGGCATTAATTTTTACTAATTAAAAATATAATCAAATCTTTTTGATGCCAATCTTTGCAAAAGATAGATAGGCTCTCATATCTTCTTCTCAATCAACCTGTTATAGTATCATGTTTTCCAGAGAACATATGAAGAAATTCCATCATCATTTAGGTTATTTCTAACATGAAATATGAAATCAAGTCTATAAATATTCCACAAACTGTTACATTAAATTTGTTTGAGTATTTTGTGAATTGAAGACACATTGTTATGAGTCTTGGAGCATATTTTGGAGCACCATGCTCTAGTCTTTGAGAATATGTTAGTTTGCTGAAGGATGAAGTTCTTGGCTGAATTCATACATTTTGTTACATAATATGAAAGAAAAATGAAATATGATAAAATGAATGGTGTTTGCTTTTCAATTATTTCTCTTGCCTTATTAAAAGGAACTGCTTTTCTTCAAGTCACAAATAGACTGAGGAGAAGAATACAGTTAAGATAATACATTTTTAGTTTTGCTAGCTTGGTTAGAGCAAGCTGACGTAGTTTAAATGGCAAATGATGTATTGCTTTTATATAATGAAAGTACCTTGGGGTTTATATGACCTCTGCAAGGGTCTCTGGGATCCCCACATACCTGCACTGAGTAGAGAAAGGTAATATGCTTGTTCCTATTTTTCAAATGAGGAATTAGTGGTATAAAGAAAAAGGAGTTTGGGTGATTGACTCTAGGATAGACAACTAGCAAATTAAGAAGGAGGGATAATAACCTGGGGGAACATGAGGGAATCCACATCTTTCTCTGNTTCAAGTCAAATGACAGTTTTCATCCTCATCTTGCTTGACCTGTGACACTCATCATCACTGCTCCCATGGCACNCTCCTCTGATAGCACTCGTTTGTTCTGCTGACAATTCTTCTTCCCCCTCCGCAGTGTTGTACCAACCATTCTAAAGTCATAGGACCATAAGGCTTCATTAGTTTGCCTTTCTTCTTTTCTTTAAACTCTCATGCATTATCTGTGTGCATGATTTACATCACTATTGATATGCAAATTACTCACAAATTCTTATCTCTAGCCCTGAACTCTCATTGGTGAAACACTTCTTTAAAAATTATCACTTGACTTACATGTTATCTTCTCTACACAGCTTTCAAAGCTCTATAGAACCAGAAATAGATCTAAGCATCTTCCTCCCACCNATGATGCAAATCTAAAACTGGTTTTCATTTGCTTCCTGTTTAATAAACATCACCACTATCAATCCAGTCATGAGAAGCAGCCTTGAAGTTATCTTTTTACATCCTCTTACCAGCCCTTTTCACCATCTCTAATGTCCTAACTTATGAACAAGCCACTATTCTATCTTATGTGGCTGCTACCATAAGCTCTTCCTTTCCATTCTCTAGTGCATGTCATAGAATTTTTTATTACAATCAATCCACGTGCTGTCTCTTATACACATCTAGATGTGTATAAGAGACAGATACACTCATGATTACAGAATGGAGTAGACAGCAGAAGTCGTCCTCTGATATGACTGGGAGTGAAGGCAGGGGCAGGGAGAAGGGGCATGTGACCTTTCTCCAATTCCTTATAAGAGGTCATGTACAACTGCAGGAAGCACCTCCTCCTTTAAGCCATATAGCCCAAGGTCATGGGCAGAGCAAATACCACTACAAGTTTTTGTTTTCTTTCTGCTAAGAAATCTTAATGGGATCTTCAATGTCTTCATGTAAAAACCCAATGTGCTATAATTAGGATGACAGCAGTTCTCAAGTCATTTAGTACATTTTTCATTATGCTTATTTGTTGTGTAGCAGTTTCATGCAAGATAAACCTTATTTTGGAGGGAAGATTTTTAAGACACAGAATGATAAATATTCGACCCTGGAGGATAGCTTTCCAAGCTCAGATAGTNAACAGCCACTTCAGGAAGTTGCTGAAACAGAGCAAATTCACTAGGTCTTTCCCTCTCCAAACATATATGAGCTATAAAGACTACTGAGAGACAGTCTCAGACAAAATGATCCTTCTAGAAGAGGATCAGACCAGAGCCTGATCCACCTAGAAGAAGCAAAGATCAGCTGAGCTACCTGGAAGAGGTTCAGACCAAAAGCTGCCTGAAAGTTATGCAGTATGTTCCATGTTTCCAGGTTTCAAGACCTGTCACCGTACTGGGGTGGGGTTTTGGTAACTCAGCTGTCTTGCAGACATTTCTTTTTCTAGTAAAGAAATTCTCCACCCACCTTCCTGTAAGCAACCACAGCAAAATCACTGGTTCACCAATTTGGACTTTGATGGTACCTGTATTCTGGTCTTTCATTGGTTCCATATCTTGAATGAAAAGAGGTTTGCTCATGTCTTTCCTGNAATAGTGTCATCAAACATTATTAATAGTAGGAATACGCTTCATTTCCAAAATATCATGGTCACTGAACCTGTGGAGATCCTCCATCATCTCATCTCTGATTCCATCATGTACATAGTTTCCCTTATCTATACTTATCTGTCAATGTTTTTCAGACAGTTTGTGGTCTCTGAACATTTTTATCCACTTGTCTTATTTCTTCAGTGTTCAAGCCAGTCTTCACATTGGCGTTATGTTTCCAGATACATCCTAATTCAGGCCCCAAAGCACCACAATGCCACCTTGGAGCTCTTGTTTCATTGCAGTGGGTGACTTGTGATGGGTTTATATGCTGCATTCTGTTAGTTCAAATTTCCTGGGGGTAGTGACTGTGTCTTTTAAATTCTTTTAAGTTCTTCTAAGTTCTTGCCTTTCTGTGTTTTCAAAATAATGGTCGTTTTGTAAGATGTATTTTTTATCTTTTTATTATTTGAGTTTTCATAACCTTCATATGTATATACAATGAATCTTGGTGATATCCANTCCCCACTTTCTCCCCCCATTTGAAAAGAAGTAAATTATCAATGTTTAAGATTTTATTAAAAATTAATATTTATTTTGGAATTGTTTTGAAGATAAAATAATAGTAATATTAAGAATGTTAAGATTGTCTGAGTTAGTTTATCAGACAATATTTTTTCTTTTCACAGAAACAGATCATGGTACAAAAGTGAATTAGGAACAAGGAAAATATTCCTGAAAGGATGGGAGAATAGTGGAAGTAAAAATATGTATGTGTGGTNGTGGTGGCATTGGAGAGCAAAGTGGGAGCAAAGAAACACTAAGTAGTGGACAATCAGATTTTGCATCATAGTTCTTTAAAGCTAAAATGGGGTGTAGAACCTATGTAATTTTACTATTAAAATATTTGATGTTCACAAGCTTCAGGCTTTGCTTTTCATTTTTCCCCCTATGGTGAGAGAGTTCATCCTTGATTCACCAATCCCACCAGCATCTACAGAAATTGTTGTAGCTCCCTGTAAGAGAGGGAAGAGGGAAAGGGAGGTTATATGCCTTGGAGAAGGTAGTCAGATAAGTCATTTGTAGCTTTGTTTAATGAAGACATGGTGGGCATAGCCTTGAACCTCAAGATATCAGAACTTTAAGATTTTCAGTTATGATTTAATACCCCACATCATATGTACCTAATGATGATCTCTTGTGTAATTGAAAGCCTTTTTAAAAGGGGCACTTGGGAATGATGTTCAGTTCAATAAATGTAACATATGTTTGCCTGGGAATCCACATGTACAACTTCTGTTTCTCTAGACAGAGATGATGTCTAGGAAAATCATGAAAAAGCAAATGACCTTTTATCTGCTTGGAGAACTGGAAACATTTCNTGTTAATTTCCTGTTCATAAAACAGAAAGTGTCTCCAATAATGATATGGTTCAAGGCTCCATGTAAACCTTTGCTTCCCCTTCACAGGCAGATGATGTAATAAGCACATGCCCAAGCATCTGAAAATACAGTGAACACTACTGATATGCAACTGATGTAGTCCCAAGGTATGATGTGTAATCCATTCCCCTGAAAGCTACCATACACATTGAAGTGCAGTTTTATATTGTGTGTTTCTGTGACTCAATGGGAGTTCTTAGTTTGTAGCTCATAAATCTTTTCCTAATGGCTGATTTGGAAATCAGTCAGTCATCTATTGATGACTAATATTGGTGTAATTTTGTAAAAGAAATGAAATTAATAAATTATCAAAACTTTTTGCTCATCTATTTTTTCAGTTTTATCTTAGGTGATTGTATCTCTGTAAGTTCATATGTTAATATCTGTTACATCAACATCTAAAGAAGGAAAGCCCTCGACTCTCCAGGCACCCTGTGATTCAGTGGGCTACATTGATAACTAGCTTCAAAGCCACTAAAAAAAAAATAAAAAACTAACCAAATAAATAATTTTTATTATGCTTATATAATTTTATATCATATAAATTTATATAATTTTATATAAATTATATATAAGCATATATGTGATTATATAAAATTAAAAATTTTATTTTTAACTGATGATGATGTCATCAAAAAGCTATTAACTTGCAATTTAATTTCAGAAGTTTTAAATGTTTTATGATTTTATAAGTGTGTTTTAAACTACATTTAAAACTAAGTGTTATAAACAAATACAGTGATACATACATGAAACTCCACACTTTGATAATGTTGAAGCTTTTATTCACTTAGAACTTAAATTCAGCCACATAGAGGTCCATGGCAATAGCTTCTTATATTGAGAAGTTCAGAGCCAGTCTGGACCACAAAGTGAAACTTTTGTCTTAAATGGTGGGAGAAGGAGGCTCAGAAGTAAGAATGGAAGAGAAGGATAGGGGAGAAAACAGAAAGAGAGACAGGGGAGAAAGAAAAGATGAGGAGAAGAAGTAGGATAGAAAAGAAAGAAATTAAATAACACTAAAGAACATTTTATAAAGAAAAAGATTTATTTTAAAAATGAATTTATTATGCCTATCTAGTAACACGTTTAACTTATAAATATTGATTAAACATTAATAAGTTAAGTCAGAATTGAAATTATATATTTAAAAACCATTTGATACTCATTCAATACACATTTCAGTGTGTTTCTATGTTGAATATGATATAACAAATTTTCATTATCTCTTTAAGTATCTCTCTCCATATCAAGTGTATGGATATTGTAACAAAGCATTGTAGTTTATTTAAATTTTTACCTACTAATGAAGCATAATTTCATGGACAAATTTATTAATGGCCTGATGATTTAATAAACTACCATATACATGATCAGAATGGAAAAATTTACCAGACATGGAATTAAGCAATTAAGAACTAAATTTATGCCGGGCAGTGGTGGCGCACACCTTTAATCCCAGCACTCGGGAGGCAGAGGCAGGAGGATCATTGTGAGTTCGAGGCCAGCCTGGGCTACGGAGTGAGTTCCAGGAAAGGCGCCAAAGC
>LZPO01055919.1:12205-25303 GCA_001675575.1 Neotoma lepida
AAAGAAAGAAAGAAAGAAAGAAAGAAAAGAAAGGAAGAAAGAAAGAAAGAAAGAAAGAAAGAAAGAAAGAAAGAAAGAAAGAAAGAAAGAAAGAAAGAAAGAAAGAAAGAAAGTATTTGAACATGCTCGAAAGAGTGACTAATGGTGAATAATGCCTTGGGGAACTGTGAAAGAGGCTCCAGAAAAAAAAGGCAGAGGGCCTTTTACCTCAGGTACATGTTGTTCCATAGATTATTTTTGCACATGATTTCATGCCTCCTGTTGCAAACATTTACATTCAATTCATAAGACGTGTTTATTCCTGTTGGATGTCAGAACATAGCTATAGAACCCAATCTGGTGAAAGGATATGCTGAATGCTGTCCTCTGTGTACTTGAATCTGGATATGGTCTTCTGCCTTCCTTTCATGCTTTCCTAGATAAAACCTATAGTACATGCAAGGCAATTGTGTTCAAATTGGTCTGTCCCGAGAAAGTTCTGGGAAACTGCTGCTCTGTTAACATTTACTATGTGCTTACTGACATTTATTTACATGTTTTTCTGAACCCAAACAACCTTCCTTAGATTGTTGCTTTCTCTGTTACATTCCTGTATAAAAATACACTGAAACTGAAGTAAGGTTGTCTACAGCATTAGACTGCAGTCTGCCCCATTCTTTCAGGTTCTCAGATCCCAGGTCCAACAGGCTCAGGTCNGCTGAAAAGTCGACAAGAAGGAGGAAGTAAGTAAGTCAATCTTTCACTCCTTAGAAGCAGCAGCTTGTGACTGTTACTTGGACTTGTATTTGTCTTATTGAAATTATTTTATACTGAAGTGTATACAGTGTTTATTTCATACATAATTTTCATAGTGATATTAGCTCAACAGCTATCTTGTAGAAATACATGGGAAACACTAGATGTCAGGAGAGAACCACTCCTCGGGTGTTTAACCAGTTGTAGGTCTGAGGAAANTGCTAGAACTCAATCATGACTATTTAACTGCTTATGGCTGTATGTAGGCTTACAGCTAATACTGGAAGCTTTCTNATCTGATCCNTGAGGAAGCTATGACTGAGTAAAAATCAGAAACAAAACAATTCCAAGCATCCATTAAGGGACAGGACTTTTACACACATAAATGTGTAGATTGTATCTAAAATTCAAACTTCACTTAGGTAGAATGGTACATATCTGTAATCCCAGCATCCAGGAGGCAGAAGTAGAAAGATGCCACTATTTCAAGGTTAGCTTTGGCTATACAGTGAGTTCTAAGCCACCCAGGGCTCTACAACATGACCCTGTTTCAAAACAATCAACCAAAGAAAACAAAATCCAAAAATGTTTTTTCTCTCCTTCCTCTCTAACTGGGCACAATTTAGGCCCAGAGATGGTTTTCTGGGTAGTACAGACCAGCTCAGCTGCTCATGGGCACTATGCTCCTGGGAATGAAGAGGCCTCCAGGGAAGACTCAAAATCAGCCAGAGAATATCCCTTCATCTCTTATAAAGACATAGAAATGACAATTTAAGCAAACACGAGCACTCTTTGTATTATTTTCCCTGGAGGTAAATAAACCCTGTCATGATGTGCCGAAGAGCATGTCTTCTCTCCCTGAGTTTATGGCAAAACTCTTCCTGCCTCAAGTTCCTGGTGGGTTTGTTCCCTGTACATAAAATTGGCAGGATGTTAGGCTGCTATTTTCCTGACATTTGTAGTAATTCTCATCAACTTCCATTAATTTAGAGCCAGCCTGTTTCATAATGAAACTGATCTTTAGAAATTGCGCTGTCACTCTAAATATCTTCTGTTGGAGTCAATTCAAACCAATCCCATCTGAAAGTTGTTCAGGAAGAAACTCAGGAGGATTAGAAACTCTCAAAATGGAAGAGAACATAGATTATCCCAGTGAGCATNGGGGACATGTAATTCCCACTAGTGACACCTCAACAGTATTTGCTTATTTAGCCACATGACCTCTGGGTTACAATGAACTATTCACAGACTACAGGTGACAATTCTTTTTTGTTCAGGTCACAAGTTGTATCTTGTAGCTTCTCAGAGTGNGAGAGTGAAAGAGAGTACCAGAAGCCAAGGTGGCACAGATCATGCCCTATTTCTACCCCTTTCCTAACCATAGCCTTAGCCTTAAAACTTTATACTCCTTTTGCGCCTTTAAAACCATCCTAAAAGTTTTCTAACTCCTGTTCTGACTAAATTTTTCCTTGTCAGGGGTCTAAGCCACATCTANCCCTTCTAAGGTCCCAATGACAACCAAAGTTCAGTCCACCAAAGTTCACCCTGGGGAACCAATGAGTTTATTGGCTTACTTACATAGCATGGGTGAAGGGTTATGGGCAGCAGTAGGGGTGACTCCAAAGCAACCACACTGGAAAATCTGTGCCTATGGGTGATGGAGTGGATGGAGTCCTCTTCCCCTAGCCTTCCCAGCTTATGTACTCTAGTCCCTCCTCAAGCCCCCAAGGCTACATGCAGTTAAGGCAGAGTTACTATATACACAAGGTTAGGAAGAGTGGCTGGATACTCTGGTCAGGGTCTTTTAAAATACTCTTATCTACCCCTCCTTCCAGCAGGGAATGTTAGTCAGCAAGCCCAGATGTAATGATGTTTTGCAAGTAGACCCAGCTGGTCTTATGAAGATGGCAGTTGTTTGGCTCAGAGCACAGAGTTCTACAACCCCAAAGAGACACATTTATAGTGTTTGAAAATCTGGGGAAAATATTCTTTCTATAAAGTTCAAAGATGAGCCTGTTATTTCTNCTTAAATTGTGCAAAGTAAGTTGAAGTGAGAAGGGTTATTTGCATTCTTTTTCTTCTGTAGTCAAAGGAATCTAAATTGCTCTTTACTAGTCTCTATGCAAGACAAAAGGAGCATATGCAAATCTATTGGTATAATTAAAGATAATGATTGACCCCAATTTTGATTGAAAATAGTTGCATAAAACACATTTTTGAACTACTTTAGAATAGACAATAGAACAATACCAATACAATAATGATAAATTCAAAAATTGGATTGAAAGCCTCTTTCTCTTACTCCTTGACATGTTTATACACAGTTGTACATACAGTTTATGCCCTGTTTTTTTTCACTTTTACTGGATCAAAAAAGCAGGTTTTGGTACCGCTAGCCTAGCTGTTCTTTGGGATGATGGGACACTTGAGCTACTGAGCTGTGCAGGTTGAGCTGAGCAGGTTGGGATTGGTCAATGGAGAAGAGAGAGGGGTTCAGCCAGGGCAGGGATTCTCCTTTACGTGGTCCAAAGTCAAGGAATAAGGCAGATTCAAGTCAAAGCACACATGTGGACTCAAAAGTACAAATGCAGAAAGACTTACAATGTCTTAAAGTTTTTTTTTNAAATCATATAAGTCTTTCATTTTCTTCATTGAGATACCCTGAAATTTCTTATATTATCTGAGACTCTTGTAAAAGGTGTTTCTTTTCTGAACTGTTTGTCATTTGTATNTACGAGAGCAACTGATTTTTGTTAGTTAATTTTATATCCAGCTACTTTGCTAAAAGTGTTTATCAGCTATAGGAGTATCCTGGTGGAATTTTTAGGGTTATTTATGTATAATATCATACCATGAAAGTATCAAATAAAGATACTTTAAACTCTTGGTTTCTAATTTGTATCCNCTTGATTTCCTTTCTTGGTCTTACAGCTTTGTGTGGAATAGGTATGGAGAGAGTGGACAACCTTGTCTTGTTCCTGATTTAGTGGAATTGCTTTGAGTTTCTGTCCATTTGAGTTGATATTGGCTATGGGCTTGCTGTAAATTGCCTATATTATTTTGGGGAATGTCCCTTGTATCCCTAACCTCACTAGGACTTTTATCATCAAGTTGTATTGGATTTTGTCAAAGACCTTTTCTGTATGTAATGAAATGATCACGTGTTTTTTGTCTTTCAGTTTGTATATAGGGTGGATTACATTAATTGATTTTCATATACTGAACCATCCCTGTATCTGCAGGATGAAGCTTATTTTGTGGATGATCTTTTTTTGATGTGTTCATGAATTGGGTTTGCAAGTATTTTATTGAGTGTTTTTACATCTATGTTCAAAAGAGAAATTAGTCTGTATTTTTTTTTCTTTGTTTGGTCTTCATGTGGTTTGGGCACCAGGGTGACTGTGTCCTNATAAAATGAATTGGACAATGTCCCTTCTGTTTCTATTTTATAGAATAACTTGAGGAGTACTGGCATTAGCTCTTCTTTCCACTAAAACCATCTGACCCCAGGCTTTTATTTCTTGGTTGATAGGCTTCTATTTATTGCTTCTTTTTCACTTGGCACTACAGGTCTGTTTAAATTGCTTANCTTATCTTGACTTAACTTTTATAAGTGTTGTGTATTAAGAAAATTATCCATTTCTTTCGGATTTTCTAATTAGGTGGAGTACAGGTTTTTAAATTATGGCCTTATGATTATCTGGATTTCCTCAGTGTCTGTTGTTATGTGGCCCTTTTCCCTGTCTCTTATACACATCTAGATGTGTATAAGAGACAGCCTTTAGGGTGTGATTTCTTCTTGTTCTAGTGCAATGGATCTCAACCTGTGGGTTGAGAACACTTTGGAAGTCGAATACCAGATATCCTGCATATCAGATATTTACATTACAATTAATAACAGTAACAAATTACAGTTATGAAATAGCAACAAAAATAATTTTATGATTGGGGGTCACCACAGCATGAGGAACTGTATTAAAGGGTCACAGCATTAGGAAGGCTGATAACCACTGCTCTAGAGGTTTCTGGTGTGTTAATTTACTGGTATGAGATTTTTCCAATTTTTTTATGTAGGTACTTAGTGCTATGAACTTGCCTATTATGAACACCTCCATTCTGTCCCATAAATTTGGGTATGTTGTGTATTCATTTTCATCCAATTCTAGAAAGTTTTTGATTTCTTTCTTAGTTTGTATCTTGACCCATTTTTCATTCTGTAGTAAACTGTTCAGTTTCCATGAGTTTGGAAGCTTTCTGTTGTCTCTGTTGTTGGTATATAGCTTTAATGCATCCATAGTGGTCATATCAGATACAGGTTGNTATTTCAATTTTTTTGTACCTGTTGAGACTTGCTTTATGTCCAATTATGTGGTCAGTTTTGGAGACAATTCCATGGGGTGCTGAGAAGGAGGTATATTCTTTTGTGTTTGTGTGAAATGTTCTATAAACATCCATTAGGTCCATTTGGTTTATAAAACAATTTAGCTCCAGCATTTCTCTCCTTAGTTTTTTTCTTGATGACCTGTCTATTGTTGAAAGCGGGGTATTGAATTTTTCCCCTCTCAGTGTATGAGGGTCAACATGTGATTGAAACTGTAGTCGTGTTTCTTTTATGAATTTGGATGTCCTTGTGTTTGGTGTATAGATGTTAAGAATTACAATATCTCCTTAGAGGATTTTTCTTTTGAGGAATATTTAGTGTCCTTCCCTAACTTAAATTCTGATTAGTTTTGGTTTGAAGTCTATTTTGTCAGATATTAAAATGACTATATTAGCTTGTTTCTTAAGTTCATTTGCTTAAAATTTCTTTTTCTATCCTTTTACCTTGAGGTAATGTCTATCTTTGATGTTATGTTGAGTTTCTTGGATGCAGCAGAGGGATTCATCCTGTTTTCATGTCCATTTTGTTAGGCTGTGTCTTTTTATTGGAGAATTGAGACAGCTGATATTGAGAAATATCAATGAACAGTGTTTGTTGATTCCTAGTATTTTGTGGTTGTGGGCTGTGTGTATATGTTTGTGTGTGTGTGTGTGTGTGTGTGTGTGTGTGTGTGTGTGTATTTCCCCTCTTTTGATTGGCTTATTTGGGATTATTTATTCCTTGTGTTTTCTTGTGTGTGGTTAACCTCTTTAGGTTGGGTTTTACCTTCTAGCACCTTCTGTAGGGCTAGAATTGTAGATAGATAATGCTTAAAAATTGGCTTTGTCATNGATTGTCTTATTTTCTCTATAGTGATCAAAAATTTTCTGGGTATAGTAGTTTGGGCTGGCATCTGTGTTCTCTTAGAATCTGTAGAGCAAATGCCTAGGCTTTTCTGTCTTCTATAGTCTCNATTTAGAAGGCAGGTGTTTTTGCTAGTAGGCCTGCCTTTATATGTTACTTTGTCTTTTCCCCTTGCAGCTTTTAATATTCTTTCTTTGTTCTGTATGTTTAGTGTTTTGATTATTATATACCAAGGGGACTTTCTTTTCTGGTCCAGTCTATTTGGTGTTCTATAATCTTCTTGTACTTATGTAGGCATGTCCTTCTATAGGTTAGAGAAACTTGAAAACATTTTTTGTGCCTTTGACCTGTGTTTCTTCTCCTTCCTCTATTCCTATTATACTTAGATTTGGTCTTGTAATAGTGTCTCAGCTTTTTTGATTTTTGTGCCAGGATGTTTTTAGATTTAACATTTTCTTTACTCAAGGTATCTAGTTCTTCCATCGTGTCTTCTGTTGGTGAGGCTTGCCTCTGAGATTCATATTTGAGTTCCTAAATTTTTAATTTCCATATTTCTCTCAGTTTGTGTTTCTTTACTGATTCTATTTCACTTTCAGGCCTTGTACTATTTTCTTCTCTTCCTTCCACTCTTTGTTTGTGTTTTCATGGATTTCTTTAAGGGATTTACTCATTTCCTGTTTAAGGACCTCTATCATATTCAGCTATTTTAAGGTCTTTTTCTTATGCTTCAGCTATGTTGACTATTGTGGTAGGGTTTCTAGGCTCTAGTGGAACATGTCCTGTTTGTTATTGATTGTAGTTTTATGTTGGCATTTAGGCATGTGGGTTTGTGAAGATTATGATTCTAGGTGCTGATATCTGGTCTTGTTATTATCTGGTGGGTGTTTTGTTCCTTAGCTTCTGTTGCCCTCTCTGGTTCCTAGGAGTGTTTGGTGGATGTGTTGCCTGGTATGGAATTTTTCTGGTATTCTCATAGTTTGGTCCCTGGAGTTTCTGGGTAAAATGTGCTTCTAGGTAATGGGACCTGATGCTTAGGATGGCTGAGATAGTCCACAGGAGGGAAGAAAACAAGGTATTCCATNGGGATCTGCTTAGTTGCCCTAGGAATGGGGACAAATAGTGAGGAGAGGTCCCAACAGGTACTGAGGATGAGACTGAGGGATTAGATACTGAGGAGAGGAAGGAGAGTGAAGATCTGAAGCCAGACCCCTGCTTTGCTGGCCTACTTGCTTCTCTACCAGGCTTGGCTGGTGAGTTTCCAGAGAATGCCTGCTAGAGTTGGGTGCTGGGATAAAGTCATGAGTTAGGAGGATGGTTAGAAGAGATCTGCCTGATCTCCTGGAGATGGGAGCAAGGAGCGAGGTGAAGTTGCAGTAGCTGGTCTGCTATGAAGATGGGAGTGAGACCTGAGGGTTGGATTTGGAGGAGAGAAGAGAGAAGTGAAGATCAGCAGTTATCCTATATGTTTCCCAGCCAGAGTGGAAACATATAGATTAATAGAAATGGGCTGAGTTTAAGTGTAAGAGCTAGTCAGTAATAAGCCTGAGCCAATGGTCAAGCAGTTATCATTAATATAAGCCTCTGAGTAATTATTTTATAAGTGACTGTGGGACAGTGGGACCTGGCGGGAGCCAGACAAAACTTTCTCCTACATATAGGAACTATTCTNTTCTGTATCCATGAACTGTCTTTGTGTCCATGTTGAGCNTTTTAGATGCTGTGCTCACCTTGAAATGTTGAGACAGGACTATCTAAAGCTTTGTCTGGCTGGATGCTGGCTCTTTGTTCATCTGTCATTGTTTTAAGCATAAGTTCTACTTCTCATTTAGGTAAGAGGAGTACAGTAGATGGAGAGATAATTTCATTTAAAGTTATGTTATTTTCAATTTTCAACATGAGTAGAACATATAATACTACCTCTCAGTGTTGGGGGTGGGGTGGGGCCAGGACATTAGGGAGGACACACTAGATGAATTATAGGCAGACAATATAGGCAGACAATTATAGACAGAACAAGAGAGCTTTTACTGTCTTTTGTTGTGCCTTTTAAAATGATTTTAATGGTCTTTTGAGAATTTCATGCCTAAATACAATGTATGTTCATCATACCCATCCCTTTCTCACTGTCCAACTTCTCTCATGCCTGCCACATACCCCTCTCAAGTTCATGTCTTCTTCCTGTATAATTATATATTTATACATAAGCTGTCATTATATATGTATGAATATATACATATATATGCATATATGTTGCATATGTATATGTAGTGATGGTTAGACATAAACTATAGTCATCTGAGAAGGAGTAACCATAACTAAGAAACTGCTTACTACAGATTTGCTCAGATTGGCCTTCGCCATGTTTGTGGGGAATTTTCTTAATTAATGATTAATGTGGAATGGTCCAACCCACTGTGGACAGTGCCAGCCCTGGGCTAGTGGTCCTTGTGTTCTTATAAGAAAGGAAACCAAGCAAGGAATGGGGAGTGGGCCAGGAAGCAGTGTTCCTCCATAGCACTTTCTGGTACTTGTGTATGCCCATCAACAGGGGAGAGTTTCCTGGTTGGTCATGCGTTATTTCTCTATATTCTGTGCCCACGGTGAGTGGTGTCTTGAACAATAGTATCTAATCATCTAGTCATGGTGGGCAACCAGGAACAATAACAATAGCCCATGGTATTTTGGATGTCTCTGAGACCTCTCTGACCACTAAATAATAAGGTTATCCCATGCTTGGCACTGACATTTTCATTTAATAAACCATGTCTTCTGGGAGCAGCATTGTTCACCCATGCAGGGTACTTCTGCTCAACTTCAATAATTACATATATATGTATGTAATTAAAAACTGTATATGTATATGCATATATATACACAATAAAGATGGATTCTGTATTATAAAGATATTGTGATTAAAGTAGAAGTATTGACATAGGAATAAGCATAAATTAAAGCTGATGTTAGAAACAGGTAAAGACTCTAAGTACTAACAGTAATTTAGTTCATTCTTGAGGAAGCATTATGTATAATTAAGGAAGAGAAGAAAATGTGATATTGGTACTAGAAAAAAATGGGATATGAATATGAAACAAGAATCAGCTACCAATTCCACTCACCACACTAAAAACACAGCAAGACAGAGTAAGAGTGAGAAAAGCTGTCGTAATGTGAGGAAGTCAGGTTTGGAATGGCTTTATCAAACCCCACCATATCCCTGTCTCCTAACATAGAAAGAATTATAATAGGAACACTATAGGCTTATATTTTAAGTTGAGGGAAAAAAAACCCACATTTTTTATGATTTTTTTGTGTGTGACTGAGTGAGTCTTCCTCTGTAGCCCAGATTGACTGCAAACTTCTAGTCTTCCTGCCTCAGTTTCCTAAGTACAATTGGGATCCATACCTGCCACCACACCCAAATAGCAAGTAGATCTTTTTGCTATGACAATATATACCTTTTATATTTCCTAATTTAGTAAAACATATCATATATGTATTTCACTATGATTGGTTATTTTATTTTCTACTGATATTTCTCAATGGAACTTATTTACTTTACTCAACATAAAGTTTTAAATCACTTCCCACAAATCCATAAAAATGAGATCTCTCTGGACATTTATAACAGGTTTTATTCAGAACAGAGGGGTAGGAGCTGGCTTATCAGCATTCTATTGATTTTTGTTCTTTTTATTGAGTCATTTATGAATTAAAAAACATTTTCATTGATGTCAAAGCATTGCTATTTTATCATATATTCATATCTATATATAAATATATAATATTTATTATAGTTAATAACTCATAGTATTTTCACACACACATATACACTCATGTAGTGATTCTCAGAAATAAGGAATTTAATGTATATATTAAGGGGCACTGAGTCATTCTCAAACTGAAAAGGTGTAGTTAAACTCACAGGCTTAAGGTTTCAGGCTGTCATTTTCTGGAGTGTGTCACCCCAGAGCAGCTACTTAGCAGTGGGCTCAGAAGCCAGTAAGAGTTGCCCTGCTACTGCAGTTAAGCTTTGCCTTTGTCTTTGCTTCCAAACAGAAAGGCCTGGCAAGCTCTACAGAGCCTCCAGGTCCCAGGAAAGTGGAAGAGGGTGACCTGGTATTGACTAGTACCCCAGAAAAAGAATTAATGCTGAGCTAATGAGAGCATTTCAAGGTCTCACAAGCTCAGGTCTCATCCCTTCTAATTAACCCTCCAGAAGCCTCCAGATCTTTCCAGGCCTCTGGCTGGGTCATTTGAATGTGTTTACAATTTAAAGCCTGGCAGCTAATATTGATTATTGTTTTTTTGCTGTAGTATTTCTTGACATTATGACATAAGTCACTTATTTTGATTTTTATAAATAATTTAAGATTTTTTATTTTAAAATAATTTCATTTTATAGGGAAATTATAAATATCACAAAACAATTCTTACCTATCCTTGATCTACACTACCCAAGGGTCAATACATTTATACATTTATATTGGCATTCTCTTCTTCTCTGTGAGCTTGGTGTGTTCCCATGCCCAATTCCCACATGCATATACATATATATATATATATATATGTCTGTCTCTTATACACATCTAGATGTGTATAAGAGACAGTATATATATATGAAAAACACTTCAATTGCAGATATGTAGCCTTCTGCCTCTAAATACTTCAATAGGCATTTCCTAAAAACAAGGGTGTTCTGTTNCATAATACTGTATAATTGTCAGCATCAACAGACCTATTTGGACAGTTTCCCCCACTATTTCCCTCTATGACAGATGGGAAATTTATATTGAGTTCTAGACCTTACTCAGAATCCCAAATTGCACTTAGCTTTGTGTCTGATTAGTTCCTCTTAGTCTGTCCTGAGTGGGTTACCTTTTATGACCTGACATTTGTGAGACTATGAGTTGTTCTATGGACACTTTCTCCTAATTAGAAATCCTGAACAGATTTCAAAGGCAGGCCCTTAACTTCCAGTTGAGTTCTGGTTAGCTTAATTTCTCCATGTCTAACCTGGAGACATTAGCCGCTGACTTACAATCAAAGAACTCAAACACATCAGTGCAGACACAAGGAAGGGACATGCCTCTGCTGGGCATCTGTAGAGTCCCTGTAAAAGAAGAGTTACCTGTGGAAAGGCAGGTATCAACCATCCCAGTCAATGAGCATGGCTCCTATAACATACGCTGTTAGCATTACTATTATCACTTTGCTTGGCAAATGAAGAGTCCCAGTAACTGTAATTTGCTTAAAGCCCCACAGTGCATTCTTTGTTGATCTTGATGCCTGCAGTATCTTATAACTTTCTGTGGATCCTCATTTTTGCCTTGGTCTCCACTGGAGTGTGGATCACTCCCAAAAAAGGCTGGAAGTTAAGTCATGTAGGCCCTCTGGCTACCACAAAGCATACCATTTGAACTTCAGTTTGGAATGAAAGCATTTGGGTGCATAACGTCTTAGAGGAATAAGAAATGTGCCTTGTGCTCTCATTCTTCTACGGTCTGTTTTCAGGGCCATACACTCTATGTGAGCCCTGGAACTGTCCCTGTGCCCCATGCAGAGAGAGATTCTCAGTCTCATGTGCGGTACAGGAGCTCAGGGCTTCCCTTTTGATGGTGGGCTCCAACTTGGCAGCTTGACACCACCATTCAGATGGTAAGATATAATCCTTTGGAGAGAAGCCTTACAAAATGGAAAGACTTTAGGAAAAATGTTATCAAGAGGTAAAAGTCCAAAGACCAAGTCTTTCATGGCTTTCTCATTTGTGAAATGTGAAACAAATGGGAGAAATGTTGCCTACTATTAGGAAATTCAACTTATTCATTTTCATCCACAGCACTGGGTGTGGAACCTAGAGCCTTGTGACTACTATGCAGGTACTCCACTTATGAGCTACAGCTGAGCCCTCATTTATTTACTTTCTTCAGCCTATGTCTATTCCACCAGAAGTACAAATGGCTAAGTGTTCCACTCATTTGTATAAGCAGGCTACTGAAAGCAAAGGATCACAGACAGTAACAGAATGTGGGTCCAGAACCATGATCCTTAGAAAGATGAATGAATCATTGTATTAAAAGGGAATGATATCATTTGCTCATTCTTTTATTCATACTTTAATTCATTTGTTCTTTTTTTTTTAGATTTATTTATTCATTATATGTCTGGCATATATGTCTACACACCAGAAGAGGGCACCAAATCTCATTATAGATGGTTGAGAGCCACCATGTGGTTGCTGGGAATTGAATTCAGGACCTCAGGAAGAGCAGCCAGCGCTCTTAATCTCTGAGCCATCTCTCCATTCCCAATTCATTTGTTCTTTGATATAGGATCTCATCCTATAGCTAAAGCTAGTGCAGAGCTCACTATGTAGTCCAGGATAGCCTCTAGTTTGTAGCAGTACTGCCTCAGCCTCTGGAGAGATGGGATTATAGGGGTTATTCATTTCATGTAGGAATTTAGATTCTCAAACTCAGCAGCTAGCAAAAATGACAGGAAAAGCAGGAATGATGAAACAACCCCAGATCTGTGTTTCATGCACAACACGGTCCCTGAAAGCCAGCCAGTGATTTTTATTGGGTTATCATTGGAAGGCAGAGCAGATAGGGCTTGGCACTGCAATAGTGGGGTGTCGGTGATGTTGGACAACCTGAATGTACTTTCCTAGGCTGTTGACTTGTATCATTGTAGTAGTAAATTATTTCCCACTCATCCTCCCAAAGATCCAGCTACTTTTCTTTCTCCCTCTTTTAAGATGATGCACTTGCTTCTATGAACTCAGATGAATCAGAAAGGAAAGAAAAAATGCCTGCAAGCTTCCATTGCTCAGCCATTACCTGCACACTCACTGTCTGCTGTCTCTGCATCTTCTTTCAACATTTTTATATTGCATCTTACTGAATAGCATCAGATCCTTCCACTTTCCTGCTGTTTGGGAGCACCACACTAGCATGTGTTTTTCCTACACTCCCAGCTGCCCTCCCATCCAGAATCACTGTAATCATCATGCTCATATATAATCTCCAACTTTTAAAAATCCTGTTGACTCCATTCTCTCTATTTATTTTACTTTCTCAATTTACTAATAACCTTTGAAAGAGTTATTACATTTATTATTTGAAATTTTTCTACATCTACTT
>LZPO01055919.1:25318-42153 GCA_001675575.1 Neotoma lepida
TGAGACAGGGTTTCTCTACAGGCTGTCCTGGAACTCACCCTGTAGACCAGGCTGGCTTAGAGCTCATAGAGATTCACCTCTCTCTGTCTTCCAAGTGCTGAGATTAAAGGTGTGTGCTATCACTGCCCATCTTACTTCCATATTCTTGCAGACCTATTTCATTGGACTTAGTTTTTTTTAGCCTCATGTCTCATTATCAAGGTTACCAATAGTTTCCACAGGACTAGTATAATATCCCAAATCCCTCTATAACTCTTCTGATAGCATTTTGTGCCCTTTTCCTTTTTGGAAAATACCATCTTTACTTGGTATTATCAAAATAAACTAATCTTAAAAATTGTTAATTTCAATTCTAATTTGCAAATGATAATTGTATATATTTATGGAATAGGTGGTGGTTTGAATGTAATGGCCCCTATAGGCTCATATTTTTGAATGCTTAGTCATCAGGGAGTGGCACTATTTAGAAGGATTAGGAGATGTGGCCTTGTTGGGGTAGGTGTGTGGTTGGAAGAAGTGTGTTACTGATCCTGGGCTTTGAGATTTCAAGAGCCCAAGCCAGGCCCAATGGCTCTCTCTTTTCCTGCTGCCTATGGATTGAAATGTAGAACTCTCAGCTACTTCTCCAGCACCATGTCTGCTTGCATGCCACTGTCCTTTCAGCCATGAGGATAAAGGACTAAACCTCTGAAACTGTAAGCAAGCCCTGATTAAATGCTTTCATTTATAAGAGTTGCTGTGGTCATGGTATCTCCTCACAGCAATAGTACATTGACTAAGTACAATGTGATTTTTTGATATATGTATAAAAATAAGAGATGATTAAATCAAATTAATTAATGTTATACAACCTTCATTTACTTGTGTATGTCATATGATATTTGATATTTACTCTTTTAGATTTTTAAAAATACAAATTATTGCTAACTGTAGACAATTGTACAATGAAACTTAAAAATGTATTCCTGCTTCCTAAGAGAAGCTTTTTACCTTTTGAAACAAATTTCCACATATTCTGTTCTTGCACCTCTACTTCCAGTAATCCCTATTTTTTTTCTGCTTCTGTGAATTTGACTTTTTAAAGATTTCACTTATATTAGTCTTGATTGCCAACTTGATATGATCTCAAATCAATGAAGAGATACACCTCTAGGTGGCTCTGTGAGGGCACTTCTAGGAAGGATTGACTGACTGAGGAGGCCATCCCATAGTAGATGGCACCTACTGGCAGGTGGCCCAGTTAAAAGGGTCCTGAGGAAGAATCTGTGTGCTTACCCACCTGACTTCACTTCTTGCTGTATGTCTGCTCTTTGCTGACATCAAACTCTAGCTTCTGCAGCCTTCCTACATAGACCAAAGTACAGCAGCTTTCCCGGAATCTTCTAGGCCTTCTGTAATGAATTAGGCCTGCTGAGGCATTCAACTTTGTGGACTGAGCAACTACTGGGCTCTCAGCCTCTCTTAGCAAGCAGATGGCTATTGTTGCACTGGCAAGTCCCTATCAGTTAGCTGTAAGCCATCCTAGTAAATCCTCTTTTATAATATACACTCATTCAATCAATTCTATTCTTCTAGAGAAACTTGTCCAACACACCACTTGTGAGACCACTATGTATTCATATTCCTGTGCCTGGCTTTTTTCATTAGCACAACATCCTGCAGAATATTGTTACACGTGACAGGATTTCATTTTTTAAATGATGGAATACTATTCTATTTTCACATATACCAAATTTTGTGTATCCATTCATTTACTGATTGCCACTTGGGCTGATCCCATATGCTAGCTCTTAGGAACTGTGTTGCAATAAGAGCATGAGAGCAAGGATTTGGACACTGGTTTCAATTCTTTGGGNTAAATTACCAGATGTAGGATTGCTGATTCATATAGTATTTTTACTTTTAATTTTTGAGGAAGCTCCATATTTTTCTCCATAATGACTGAATTAACTTATATTTATAACAACAATATATTAGTTGTTTTTTTCTATACATCCTCGCCAAGACCAGAAATAATCCATGCATTTACAATTGGAGAATTTTGATGAAGATGCTGAAAACACACAATGGAGAAAGAACAAATGGTTCAATGTATGATTTTGGCAANATTAGATATCANCATATAGAAGAAGAAAAATGGATTCCCACTTCATACCATATAAGCATCAACTCAAGACAGATTATAAAATAATATGAGCCTCAGACTTTAGAACTATTTGAAAAAACATGTGGTGGGAAAGCTTCATGACATTGAGCTGTGCTAGGATAGGTTCAATGAAAAAAAGCAAAGTTAGCTGAGGGACTACAGCAAAGAAAACAAAAATCCAATTAAAAGAATAGGCAAAGGACCTTATTACATGACTTTTCCTTGGGAGATGTTAAAAAATATATACTCACTCCAGATAGGACAATGATGACAATTCAAGAAATAATTTTGCTAGATCCATACTCATCACCCTGCATAAAACTCGACTCCAGATGGGTCAAAGACCTCAACATAAGGCTAGTTACACTGAATTTGATAGAAGAGAAAGTGGGGGGAGTAATCTTGATCTCACTGGCACAAGAAAAGACTTTCTCAATGGAACACCATTAGCACAGGCACTAATATCAACGATTAATAAATGGAACCTCACGAAACTGAGAAGCTTCTGTATGGCAAAGGACACCATCATTTGGACAAAGTGGCAACCTACAGAATGGGAAAAGATTTTTACCAACTCCATGTTTGATAGAAGGCTAATATCCAAAATATATAAAGAACTCAAAAAATCCTAGATATCAAGGAAACAACCCAATTTAAAAATGAGCTACAGATCTAAACAAAGAATTCTTAAAAGAGGAAACACAAATGACTGAGAAGTATTTAAAGAAATGTTCAACATCCTTACTTGTCTTAGTTAAGAGTTTCTATTGCTCAGAAGAGACACCATGACCGTGGCAACTCTTTCTTTTTATTATTATTAAAAAGATCTTCCACTCCTTTTACATACCAACCTCAGATCCCCCCTCCTCCCACTCCTCCAGCTCCTCCCCTCAATCCACCCCACTCCCACCTCCTCCAAAACAAGGTCTCCCATGGTGATTCTTATAAATGAAAACACTTAATTGGGTGGTTTATAGTCTAGAAGTTCAGTCCATTATCATCATTGTGGGATATGGTGGCATGCAGGCAGATATGGTGCTGGAGAAGGAACTCAGATTCTTACGTCTTGACCCATAGGCAACAGGAAGTGTTCTATCCTATTGGATATGGCTTTAGCATATAGAGACCTTAAAGCCTGCTTCCACAGTGACAAGCAAGGCCACACCTACTCCAACAAGGCCACACTCTCTAATAGTGACACTCCCTTTAGGGGCTATTTTCTTTCAAATCACCACATTAGTGATCAAGGAAATGCAAATCAAAACTACTTTGAGATTTCATCTTATACCCAGCAGGATGGCTAAAATCAATAAAACAAGTTTCAGCTCCTACTGGTGAGGATGTGATACACAGGGAATACTCATCCATTGCTAGTGGGAGTGGAAACTTGTATAGTCCCTTTGGAAATCTGTGTGGTGGTTCCTCAGCAATATATCCCAAGATCCAGCTGTACCACTCTTGGGCATATACCCAAAAGATGCTTTATCCTACCAGAGATACTTGCTCAATCATGATCACTGTTACTCTATTCATATTATCCAGAAATTGGAAACAACCTAGAAGTCACTTAACAGAAGAATGGATAAAAAAAATATGGTACATATTCACAATGGAGAATTACTCAGCTATTAAAAGAAAATGAAATCATGAAGTTCACAGTTAAATGATAGATCTAGAAAAGAAAATCATCCTGAGTGAGGTGATCCAGAATGACAAATATGGTACGTATTTGCTTATATGTGGATGTTCACTGTTAAGTCATTATGATAAAGCTACAATCTATACAACCACAGAGGTTAGGTAGAGAGCACAGGATTTGGGAAATAGAATAGATAGTTATGGAGGGATGAGGTGAGGTACTGGAATGGGAGGATCAAATGGAGGGTGGGAGGAGATAAGGCAGAGAATATGGGGAGAGATAGCTAAAACTACAGACTGTTTGAGGGGTCATATGAAAACCTAATACAGAAGAAGCTTCCTGAAGTATATACTTATATGAAAGTTTTGGTTTTTTTTTTGTTTGTTTGTTTTTTGTTTTTCGAGACAGGGTTTCTCTGTGTAGCTTTGCGCCTTTCCTGGAACTCACTCGGTAGCCCAGGCTGGCCTCGAACTCACAGAGATCCGCCTGCCTCTGCCTCCCGATACACATCTAGATGTGTATAAGAGACAGCGGTAGCCCAGGCTGGCCTCGAACTCACAGAGATCCGCCTGCCTCTGCCTCCCGAGTGCTGGGATTAAAGGCGTGAGCCTGTCTCTTATACACATCTAGATGTGTATAAGAGACAGGTACACAAACTGGCTTTTTAGACCCCATTCCCTATGGTGCAATGCCTTACTCAGCCTTGATGCAGGAAGGGGCTAGGGCTGGCCCCAGCATGGTATAACAGCCTGTGGTGAAGGTTATTTGAATGAAATTGCCAAATAATAGGAGAGAGAGAGANGGCGCGCCCCAAATGACCATCTCTTACCAACAAAGGAACGTTCCAGTACCAGGATTCTGTTACAACCAATTGAGTTGTTGGCCAAAGGGGTTCTGTGGGAACCTGCAAACATCCCAGGCTATTAGTGGTTCTCCACAAACTGATGGCAAGGCCCTATTGTTGAAATCAGAACCTACACAACTTATTAAACTCAAAGAAGCTGAGCTGGTATCTACTTAGAACCTTCATGCATATGAACTGGTGTTCATGGTACTGAAAGTTACTCTGCATACTAAGAAAGGAGAAAGGAAAACACCAACACAGCTACAAATCCTTTGATTGACAAGAGTGACCTGTCTGAAAGATATAATGTTTCAATTGTGGCACAAAGCTTGTTGGAGTAACCAACCAATATCTGATTTGAGTTAAGGCCCACTCCATGAGATGGAACCCATACCCAATGCTGCTTGCGTGGCCAAGAATCTGAGACTTGATAGGCTAGGGATGAAGGGAAAAACCAAATGCTAAAGGAACATAGCATTAAAATGACTCCTAATGACATTCAGCTGTACTCATAGATCCCCCTCCTTGCTCAGTCACGTCAGACAAGTTTCCTCCAGCAGCAGACAGGAACAAATGCAGAGAGACCCACAGACAGACATTATGCAGGATGTGAGGACCTAGGAACACTCAGCACTAAAAGGGATGCCTCCATCAAATCTCTCGCCCCAGAGCTCAGGGAAGTGCGGAAGAAGAGACAGAAAGAGTCTTAGAGCCAGAGGGGGATGGAAAACACCAAAGAATCAAAGCCTTCTAGACATAACAGGGCTGAAGAATACGTGAACTCACAGAGACTTTGTGGCAATATGCATAGGGCATGTCTGTACCAGATGGGGTGCTAGAGCTGAAAGAGAAGTGGGTGCACATCTCCATCCCTAACCCAGAAGCTATGTCCAACTGAAAGCCTCTTGCAGATGAAAAATTAGCTTCTCCAAGGGAGTCTTTCTCAGAAAACAAACTAGTCAAGGGTAGGCCACATGCCCAGGAGAAGATGGTCAACACAAACTAACTCAATGGAATCTCTGGAGGTTCTCTGTCTCATAATGTTAATAAGGGAATTGTTTTACCTTACAAGGTCTCTTGTATGTATGTTGTGGTTCCTGGTTTTCAGGTTTTATGGGATTTGTATGTGGCAAAACATGTGTGTATCTGCATCTATGTGCATTTCTTATGTTTTCTCTTTGACTATTTTTATTGTCTCATTGTTCTATCATATTATTGAATGTTTGTTTGTTTATTTATCTTATTTTATTATTTTTCCTTAGATACCTGTTTGTTTTCTAACTAGAGACAGAAAGGGTGTGGAGCTGAACGGGAGGTAAGGTGTGGAGGAACTCAGAGGAGTGTGGGAGGGAGAAATCATAATCAGAACATATTGTATGAAAATCTATTTTCAGTAAAAGAAAAAGAAAATTCAACCTAGTTAAGTTTGATGAGCCAAAGGTTTTTAAAGTTATTTTTAAAAGCCTGGGTGAGGGGCTGTTGAACCTCAGGGAGTTTATTGTTGTTACTTATAGAAACATTGGTGACTCACAGGCAGCTGCTTCTCTGAAAATCCCATCCCAACTTTAATGACAATTCATGAGATCCTGGATCTCCCTGCCCAACTTGCAGGCAGCTCCTCTGAAATGAAATCTCTTCTTCCCAAGCAATTATTTTCTTCTCGTATGACAGTGGGGGAGGAGCCTTATGAATCTTACATTTTTTGAAATTCCAGAGTCTTGTAAGTTTTGCCAACTTCCTAAGCCTTGTAACTTTCCTTAGTTTACTGAGTCATATGAGTTTTGCCTTGGAGGAAGTAGCTGCACATCCAACTTGAACAAATATCTCTCAAAACATGACATAGAAAATGTCAACAAGTTTCTAAGGAAAAATACTCAACATTACTGCTCAGTAGAAATATCTACCTTAAAATGATAATGGGCTTCCTATCATACTTGTTCTTATCTGACCCCACTAAGTATTAGGTTAGTGGTTTGGTGGTTAGTCTCTTTAGTGGGTTGATTAAGTAAATTTCCTTTAATCAGGTAGTTGGATCACAATATGGTGGTAGTGTTTAAATATCTTCAGATTCTCATTAGAGATCAAACAGATGAACCAGCATAGTTAATTAATAGGAAATTAATATCCATGAAAAACATTCTTGAGAGAACTGGATGGCAGAAAAATTCAAGCATACCATCCACAGTCCCTTTCAGCAAGAGGACTGGGTCAAGGTCTAACAGCTGAGTTCTGGGAATGCTAGAACAAAGAAAAGTAAATATAAAGAGTACTAAAGGCTGAAAAACCACAAATGTCACCCAAAACACTTGTTCCTAAACCTAGAAGAGCCACACTGGGTAGGATCTGAGGGAATATACAGGTTTGAGAACAACTGGTGACTAGAATACCTCCAAAGTGTCACTAATAACAGACAATTGTCCACAGATCAGGAACAATCATAGAAGGCTATTGATTACTTACTGAAAGCCTTAGAAATATTCTAAGAATAATCTCCTTTGTGTCTTCACAGTCTTGTCCTGAGAAAGAACAACTGGAACCAGAAATCATACTTAACAAGTGTTGTGTAACGTGTGTGTGTGTGTGTGTGTGTGTGTGTGTGTGTGTGTGTGTGTGTGTGTGTGTGTGTGTGTGTGTGTGTGTGTGTGTGTGTGTGTGTGTGTGTGTGTGTGTAAATGTCTATTTACCAGGTAGGAAGGACACTGATCACAGACGGACCACAGAGAAGATTCCATTCAAATCTAGCTTAGCAAGATAATAAATTTATTGGCATTGCTTACATGCTATGATAGATGGCTCAAAGGCCAAGTACAGCACTGGAAATCTCACTGCCAGCATGGTTGATGCATTATGAAAGCTGCAGCCTTGGACCTCCCTATTTACTCACAGGCAGATCAACAGGTTGCAGCGGGTCCCTAGCAGTCAGTCATTGCTAGTTATACAACTCTGGGCAAAGGCCTTGTGGATCATATAAGGTCTAGGAACTTCCTAAGACTTGTGAGTTGTTTACTTCCTGAATCCCAAGACATCTTTAGGATGGAATGTTCCAATTTGGAAGAAATTGTTATATAACAATAGGACAGCAATCCAGAAGCAAAGAGCACAGAATATTCAGGAAGTAGATTGTGAATCTACAGGAAAAGCCAGGGGAATGGATCAGAATGTGTTGTAAAGCTGAACACAAATAGGGCTAGAGACAAAAAAACCTCCTTAGATCACACATTCATTCTTAATTTTTAATTAGTTCTCAATTCTTATTGGAGGAATTACTAAGCTGTCCTATAAATATCCTCAGTTCTGACTCATTAGCCACACTCTCACATCGTTTCCTTTTCTTTTTCCACACACAGTTTCATTAGAAGCCAACCTTCCATGTCCATGTGGCATCTATTCCTCGACAGAAACACTGCATATTAGTATATTGCTGTTTGGTGGGTATAGCGCCTTGTGTCACTACAGAGGGGAACCTAACTCTTAGTTTCCTAACTTTAAATGATGGTAATGTTGATGGGTAGGTCCAGAATGGTCAGCTGGATCTTTGTACTCTAACAATCTTGCTTTGCCTCAGTCTGTTTGTGTTGCTGTAATGAAATAACTGAGCCTCAGTAATTCATACACCACATCAATTCTTACAGGTCTGGAGGAGTCCAAGATCAAGGTGTCAGCAAATCTGATGAAGGTCTTCTTGTGACATCTTCACATGGCAGAAGGGTGACAAAGAGCTGACACTGTGCAGAGGACCTTTAAGACAGTTTTAATTAATACATCATCACTTTANGTCATAACTTCATCACCACTTAAAAACCCCACTTTTCAATAGTATTCCATTGACAATGAAGTTCCAAAGTGTTTGTGGATACATTCAGACCACAGCAGACCTCTTACCATTGAACTCATATGACTTGACCCTGTGACTCTGGTGTAACAGCTAATCTTGATTGCCAGCTTGACATTTCTGTGAAGAGAAATTTCAGTTGAAGAATTACCTTACTCAGAGTTGCCTATGGGGATGTCAGTGGGACAATTTCACTAATTGATGGAGGAGGCCCCCTCTGCTGTGGCAGGTATCACCCCATAGCAGGTAGGACTGAGCTGTATGTGAGCCTGGGAGCAAGCCAGTAAGCAGCTTTCTCCCATGATTCCTGCCTCTGCTCCTGCCCTGACTTCCCTAAAGATGTATTGTGATCTGGAAGTGTAAAACCAAATAACCCATCTCTTATCCTATCAATGTTTTATCAGAGCAATAGAAAGTAAACTAGAATATCTAATGAGTGGAGAATTCAATCACCTCTCACCACTGTGGCCACTGCTGTGAGGGGGAAGCCACCCTCATCTTTTAGTGGAGAGAGTACTACCTTGCATCAGCCTCCTCACCCAAAACTGTTTCTACCTTTCTTTACTAGTGTCTGATTAGCAAAGGATCATTCTGTCCTGTTGCTCCATAGTCTGAACTCTGCCCCTGATTCCTGGCTCATTCAGAGTGACACCTGATTTGTACACTGGGTCACAGCATCTGGCCCTGACCAGCTCTTCCATCTCCCCTACATCCACCACATTCTTCTTCCTCATTCTGTTCCCGAGCATTGCCCTTACACACATTTCTGCTTCCTTCCTGCCTGCCTTTTCTGAACTCTGAGGTAAGTAGTGTCTCTTCTTGGCACTGTTGCTCCCGTCTGCAGCCTCATTTCTCTTCACAGTGTATAAAACCATCCAACATAATTTTATCTACTTGTTCATATAATTATTTTCTGCCTCCTTACCTGGAATGCAATTTGCATGAAGACGAGGACTTTGTTTTGTCCAATATCACTGTCTGCATATGTCTGGTGGCTCGTAAATAAAGGAAGAGCTGTGTGCTCGATGCCAGGCAAAGTCCTGACTGAGCTGAATACGGGTGAACAATCACATTGCTGAGCACTGTGCTGGAGGGCTGAATTACAGCGTTGTTAAGGAAATTTTGATCACATTTAACGTTCTGCACTCTCTTTACACTTAACCTCTGGGGAGAATCTGACCCCATTCTAAGATGGCATCCAGATGGACTGTTTCATAAAATGAATGACAAGAACCTGGTAACCCGAAGGTGTTTAAAGCCTCTCATAATATACAGTAGATAAGTGCTGAGGTCAGTGGCTCTGAACATCAGACATACTGAAAAATGTACTGGGTTCATGGTCTTAGTTTTAACAATTCTGCTGCAATAATACAAATCCATAAGCACATACAGGGAAACTGTAAGTATGATTTTTTTTAAAAAAAGCACCAAAGATTAATGCAGGTGTCTGGATGTTATTTTCATTTTAATTTCATAAGGCTAAGAAGGGGGCTCTTTTGTTGTGAAAAATATACCAAGATTTAGTAATCTACTCTCCAAACATTGTTCCTCCTTTTCCTCTACCCCACTTTCCTTTTTATGAAGAAAAGAACCTATTGATTTGGTAAGTTCAAACTTGACAAGCTATATACCCAAACACTTTTTATTTATAGTATATACACATATCATATGTACTCCCACAATAAAGTAAGACTAAATGGAAGCCATAAGACTTGAGCCCCTATACCTAGTGACTTATCTGAAGTGGTAACCTATAGCCATGGCTGCAGGTCAAAAGCCACAGGGTCTGATCACCCATGACACAACAGCCCCCAGGGAGCCTCAGGTGAATCATAACACCCCCTAGATTTGGTTTTCTTTCCTTCTTAAGCTCCAGATCTTTTACCCCCTGCTTTATTGTCTGCTCACCATTCCAATCTTATCCACAGATACATCTCAACATCCAAAAGCTTGTATATTTTCCTCAGAACCGAATCTGAATGTATGTCTTCAACCTGGCCCTTTCATTTTTCTATATGACAATTTTCAAATTCTATTTTGAGCTTAATTTCTAGGAACACTTTTCCCCCTTTTAAATGGGAGATGTGGTATTAGTGTTTCTTTCAGTAAATATGACTGTCTTACACCTACCCAGAAGACATTTCCTAGTGAGAAGTTTCTTATATTCTGAATAAGTCTCTCCTCCGATGCAGCAATCCAAATTAGACCAAAGTAGGAAAGGCCAGGTTTAATGGGCAAACGTTCCCGGTGATTCCCCAGCCCCTCAGAGAGGAGATCAGGAAGAGAGACTGGAAGAACCATGTGTCTAGTTTCCGAGACGCTGCTTAAATAAGCCAAGGGAGTGGTCTTGATCCTCTCTGGGGAAGAGCTGTGTTTGGCAGGCTTTGAAGGGGTAGGTTCAGCAGCTTGTGGCCCAGTGCCGGGCTGCTGCATGGATGGAGTCCAGGTGGTTGGGCTGGAGCATGGCCCCGGTGGCTGCGTCTGGAAGTTGACGCCCCCCCCCCCCCCTTAAAGCACTGCCGCCAGTCAGCGGTGGCCGGGGACTGCCCACTCAGAGCAGATGCCAGGGACTGAGGTGGAGCTCCCACCAAACCCCTAGCAATTCTACTTAAGTTGTGNGCTGCTGGGATTTATAACAACGGTGGACTTAGACTTGCTGGCAAGCTGAAGGTGTCTCCAGGTATTCTCCAGGAGGAGCTGAGAAGGGTAGAGGAGANTGATTCCCCTGGAAGGGAAGGATTGTTGGTTGCACTATGGGCCAACAGCCCATTCATTAAAGGGAGGCAAGGAGGACTTATTCTCAAGGCTTTTCCAGAGCCTCTGCAGCTGCTGGTCTGGGGCTAGCCTTTGGAATCTGGTTAGATTTACTTTGATCTTTAAATCAGTTTTATTAGTTGGTAACTGACAAATGAGAATTACATAGTTAAGATGTATAATTACATATTTTTTCCTTTTGTGGGNGTACTAGGGATTAAGCCAGGGTCCGGTGCATGCCAGGTTTTCACTCTAAGCACTGAGCAACATTGTTAGCCTGAGGTTTTGGTGCCTGCATTGTGAAATGATTGTTCTTTCAGTAGTTCCCATACTGCTACCATTTCACACTGTTCCACTTCCCTGCTGCCTTTTACCTCTCTCTCTTCTCCATGACCTTTCTACGCCCCTAGCTGATTCCTACCTTCTATCTCCAAAACATTTCTCATGTAGGTCAGGCTAGCCTCTGCCAGTTTTCTGATCACACTTAAGTTCTACTTCACACTCAGGCTTCAGAGGCCAGGCAATGGGAGTGAGGTCTCTTTATCCTTTTGCTGACAGTTTCTGTGACAGACTGTCTTGCAGGGAGTGGGGCACAGTGTGGATTCCACTCTACTGTCTGTTTTCTCTTCTTTCTCTTTTGAACTTTTTAGTGATTCTTTGTGGATTTTACATCCTGCATCCAGATCCCATTCATCTCCCTATCCCTTCTTATCCACCTTCTGCCCTTACAACCTCCCTGCAAGAATAGAATAAATTTTAAAGGAAAAACAAAAAACAAAAGCAAAAACAAACAAACAAAAACCATCTCAGTGTGGATGCTGCAGTGTGACACAGTGAGTCACACAATATACCCTTTAGTCCATACAATTTCACTTGTAAGTATTCCTTGCAATGATTCATTGGTCTTGTTCGGGGCCTTTGGCTTCTGCTACACCCTTGATACTGAGCCCTCACTGGGACTCTTCTTGAATATCCTGTTGTTGCCTTGTGTCATGGAGATCCTGCAGCTTTGGATCTGCAGGGCCTCTTCATATGCTCCAGGAGTTCATGGATAAGGTAGGTGTTGGGGTGGGCCAACTCATAGCCCTGATTCTGGGCCTGGGTAGTAGCTGGGTTGGTCAGCCTGCCAACTTTCTCCCGTCATCACTGCCAGGGCGAGCTCTCCAGCCCTGCCCTACCTCACCCACTGCAGCAGGCAGCAAGGAGCAGGNCCAGTTCTCCTGCTCTCATGCCCTCAGGCCGGCTTACCCACACTCACACTCACACTCACACACTCACAACTCAGCTCTATTGTGTTGCCCAGAGGAGGTGTAGGGCTCGTTCTCCCCAAGTGCTGCAGTAGGTGAGGTGCAGGGCCAGTTCTCTCACTCTTGTGGTCCCAAGGCCCACTCTCCTATAAGTCACAGGTGGCAAAGTGCAAGGGGGAGGGCTTCTTTTCCTCACCCATACTACCACAGGGCAGACAGGGGAGAGGGGCAGGGTCAGCTCCTCTGCCCTCACGGCTGGTTCACCTGCACCGCCACCGACAGAGCCAGCTCTACTGTGTTGCCCACTGTCCTGTGTGCTGCAGCCAGTGAGGGGCAGGACCAGCTCTCCCACTCTCATGACCTCAGGGCCACCTCTCCCATCTGCCACAGAGTGAAGGGTCGAGCCAGATCTCCCTTGAATANTCACAGGGCCAGATACTGCCTGTTTTCTTAGCCTTAACTCACCCAGCCCTCACTCTGCAGCCATTTGGAATAAACTCCCAAGGAGGACAGGGGATACACANCTGAAATATCCACTGGGATTAAGCAAGCAACAGATGCCTGTGCCACACCCATCTAATTGAGGTTTATTGGTTTAATCGAAGTGTTACATAGCCATCTGCTTTCCCTGGGCTCTGATGGGCTAAGCATCCCTGTAACAATTTCCCTTCAGGTCCTTAAGGATGGAGATTTACTCATGTAAATGCCAGTTCCAGGAAGTTTCTCACATTCATCAAACATGCTCTTTACTGTATTCTTATTCTGGATTTGTCTACTTGAGGTAAAACTTCACAGAATCATCAAAGTTTCATTACAATATTTAGATGCAGAATGACAAATTTAATGGCTTTAGTTAACTCCCCAATGCCATTGGCTTAATTTTGTATTTCANCTACTTTTGCTTTTTGCTTTTCTGAGCTGTAGCCACACTGAAAAAATGGTAAGAAGGCAGAGTTTGCCCATGAAAAATATTCTAATCTTTCTTAGTAAAAGAAAAAAAAATCTTAATACCCCTTTCTAGTGGGCACCTAGGAAAGACTTTCCACTTGTAGGTGGAGGGAAGGTGGAACACAGGACTTCCCCACGTTTTCTGGGCAGTGCTTTAAGCAAACTGGCTTCAAGGTTATAACCCTTCACCCAAATGTAACAGCTCAAAGGAGGAGCTGTGGCTCTTCTCCAGTGGGCTATAGAGGAGTTCAGGTAATCCTCTTTGAAACCTCTTAATGCTCATGAAATAAAAATCAAAATAGATACTCTGCTAGCTAGAATAAGCTTCTAAGTGCACTGAATTGTATATTTGCAGCCGTTGCTCGTTGGATGCCAAACAGGTGTGTGTGTGTGTTGGGGGTGGAGCATGAGAAGCATGTTGCCTTGTAGAATGGCAGCGGAAGAGAATATAGGGAAGTTTAAAGGGTGGGCTGGGTGTGGAGGTCTTTTCTTGATTGCAGGGTCTGTCTTGTCTGCTTTCCATGGATTTTCTCTCTTTGTAATCAAATAGGACAGTGTTCAGTTTCTATGATAGATCAGAAAATTCAGACAGCTAAAACTCAATTATTTATAAATGGTGGCAATGAATCAAGCGCAGAATTCATAATTGGTGGGCCTGGGAACTAGAATAACCTGGGTTAATTGAGAATAGTGACCACGTAATGCAGAAAGCATAGAAATGGGAGGGAGGAAATGCAGAGAAGAAAAGCAGGAGATAGAAAGGAGAGCAGGGAGTGAGGGTGGGCACGAGACATGACATCACTCTTTTCTCTCTTCACTTTGCAACCAGGACTGCAACCAAGAAAACCATTTCTATCAGTTTTCATTTCCCAAGACACACTGTCCTTAAAGNTGTATTCAATCAGAGTTCTAAAAGGATGGCAGTAACTGGAGACATGCCATCATCTTCTATATCTCATCAACAAAATGACAAGGCCAGAATCAAGCACCATTAATGCTAGGCTTTCTCGTTAGAGANCTTTAATACAACTCTTCCAGGAGATGGCAGCTTTACAGGACAGGCATTGTGAAAGCTCACTTAATGAAGTCACTTTGACACAATTTAGAGGCAGAAATGTCTTTTGTGACTGAATTTCCGTATCAACTAACGTCAAATTCTTATGCATCACTGTGAGACGACCAAGAGTGTCCTTTGTTGTGTGTTGGTACCACTGCGTCAGTTTGGATGACTTACATGGAGGAAGAAACTTAAATTTAATTTCTGCCTTAGTAAGAGGAAGGATGCAGACTCTATATTCTTTGCCAAGTATTTTGTTTCTTAAAGGTACATGAAGCAGGATGCGTTGGTACTGGCTTGTTATCCCTGCTCTGGGAAACAGGAAGATTTCAAGTTCAAGGCCATCTTGAGCTGCAGATGGAAGCAGTGTCTTCAAGACAAATAAACAAACAATAACAAAAATAGGAAATACATCAAAGTCTTAGTATTTACTAGTGTTTTTTCCTGAACAAATAGGCACCGTTGCAGGTGATTAAATTTACCCAGTCCTGATTAAGACCTAATGCACGGTGTCAGGGAAGAGAGTTGGGATATGATACATGTGGCGTGGAAGCAGAAGGGATTTGTCTATTTGATAAAAGTGAACCAGTGAGATTGGAACATGGAGCATGGGAGAGGACAAATAGAGCAAAGCACAATGGACACAAATGTATAAACATGCCATAATGATACCCACTGCCTTGTATACTAATTTAAAAAATTAATAATAAAAAAACTGATTCATGCCAGTGGTTTCTGCAGAACAATCCTTGACTTTTCGCCACCTACAAGGCTTCTGAACATAGAAGACTCTTCTCAGCTCCTGAGACACCCCTCCTACTTTTTCACCATGCAGCCTCACATTGGCTCCTCCCGCAGGTCCGGAGGTATCTTCCAAGGTTATCTGCATTGCTGATCGCTTAACCTTCCGGTCTTAGCTCAGTGGTCAACTCTCAGAGAAGAGTTATATGGCCACTCTGGAAGGCAGGCTTGTCCTCCATCCCACCATGTCCATTTCCTCTACNACATCATCCAGTTCACTTTTCAAAGCACTGGCTATTTAAGAATCNGTGAACTAATTTTTTANAAATTAATCAATTCTTTGACATGTTCATACACGTGCTGTATAATACACTCTAGCCACATTCATCCCTCTACTCTTTCTTATCCCCCTGTTATCCTCANAGCCACCTCTCCTTCTACCAAGTTCCCATCCCCCNTTTAAGTCTTTATTTGGTTGTTGTTTCAGCCCTTGTGACCCATTAGGTTTCACCAAGGCTGAACATGGAAGCACGAGTATGGAACTATCTGCTGGAGCATNNGTAACTCACCAGTAGTTATGTCATCAAAGACAATGACTNTCTCTTCTGTAGGAGCCCTCAACTGTCAATAGCTGCNCTGGACAGGGCTGGGCCCCAGGAACCCCTTCCCACCTATCACTGAGTGTGGATAGGTTCAGTTTCTTGAAGACTCCATGCAGTTACTGTGAGCTCATGTGTGCCTTGCTATGTCACACTCACAAGACAGCATGTCGTGGTTTGCTCCCCCTCTTCCATGATGTTTTCTGAGCCTTGGAAAGGGAGATAGGAGTGATCCAAAGTGAATTAATTTTAATACATTTACTAATTTGTACCAAATTTACCTTTTCTTGTGATTATTGTCTATTTAACTTCTATCACATAATTCCTTTAACTTTTTATGACACTCACTATCATCACAATTCCCTTCTATTTATTTATTTAAGACATGGAACATTCCAGGGNAANAGCATGCCATTCCCACACAGGAGCCATATTAGTCTTTCCTGCATTGTTCCAATTTTTAAATCTGACCTGCTGAGGTGAGCAAAGAAAATGTTGTTGCATTTACTGGTTTGTTTCAAGTTTACATTGAAAAANAAATATGTAGCTGGTCTCTCAATGTCTTATCCACTAATANACANAANATTAAAAATATGGTCTGTCTGAGTGACTNGAAATGACCCCCTGGCCCAGCACAGTGCCTGGAAAGTTCTGAAGATCCAATAATTACTTNTTAAAATGTTGACTGCATAGACATGCAGGTGGGACCAGTGTTCTTAGTGAACCTGGAGAATATTAGACAAAGAGAGAGGTGCCAGAAGACAAAATGAGTCACTATGAAAATAAAAGAAAGCAGATGTTATAAATTANNATCTANGAATTTAGTGAAAATCCCAAGAAGGATGCTAACATATAACATTTAATATGTTAGAAATTCAATGATAGACTTTGGAGCTAACATGACAGAACACAGAACACCTTAGACCAGGAAACTGGCATTTTCATAACATTAATATATTAGCCTCCACTAGAGAGATCAGAGAGATAATGAGCCTGGGCTCCAGAAGGGCCCTCTACCTAGTGTCATG
>LZPO01055920.1:21456-35742 GCA_001675575.1 Neotoma lepida
GTTGGGAGCCACCATGTGGTTGCTGGGAATTGAACTCGGGACCTCTGGAAGAGCAGCCAGTGCTCTTAACCTCTGAGCCATCTCTCCAGCCCTCAGGAACAGATTTTAAATATATTTAGTTATTTTTAAATTTTTATGTGTATGAGTGTTCTGTCTGCATGTATGTATATGCATCACTTAAGTTCCCACTGAGGCTGGAAGAGGGTGCTGGACCCAGGACCTACCTGGAGTTTCAGACTGTTGTGAGCCACCAACTGGGTGCTGAGATTTGAACTAGGGTTTTTTGCACGAACTGCAAGTGCTGTTAACCACTGAGCAATCTCTCCAGCCACTCAGAATTAGATTTTTCAGGCGTCCTAATAAAAAGTTCCTGCCAGTTAGTTAGTGATTTTGCCCTTAGCTCTGAAAGACCACCCACATAGTCACCTGCAATGCACACAGTGATCTTCAGGATAAAGATCTTTCTTGTTTCTGTTTCCTTTATGACTTAAAAATAAGCAAAACAAGACTGAGAATCAGCTGCTAATATTCATGTGACTTCACCATATTAGGAGAAAAAGAACCAGTTTGAATTCCATCCTGCTGTTGAGTGAACCTATCATCGTCATTGCTATATAACTGAGGAAAAAGGGGTTTTCTAGCTGGGTGCGGTGGCACAACCCTGTAGTCCTATCACTGAGGTGGAGGCAGGAGAATCCTGACTCTGAGGCTAGCCTAGGCATTCTAAGCTATGTAGTCCTTGGCTACATAGCTAGACCTTGTATAAAACAAATAAACAAACAAACAACCCCAAACTCCCCAACCCCCACCCCAAACAACAGCTGGAGTTTTCTGAAAATATGAACATGCTGTCAGTGTGTAGGCAGCTCTGCTGGGGCTTGGCATGTATTTGTGTGTTGCAGATAGGAGAGAGTTCAGATATGACAAGATCATGAGGGTCAATGGGTGGAAGGACTGGATACTTTGGTACATAGCATGATGTAATTAAATGACACTATTGGAGCTAAAAATCAGCATTCATTTAGACAGTGGCTCCAGTTCTTACATTTTATACTATACAATATACATTTTATACCACAGAACATTGCATTATGTGTCTTTCAACTGGTTGCTGTCTTCTTTTTCTAGATGAGGAAACACATTGAAGTGGTCACCTTACTAACTAAATGCTTTGTAAGACCACAGAAGAGGGAGACAATGACAGGCTGGGCACAGAGCAGGAGAGGCTAGGGATGGTATTTGCCCTTGGCATTGAAAGATAAGTAGGGTAGGGACATGTATAAGAGCAGAGGGAGAGAAAGGATGACTTGTATGTGGAAGCCAAAGACTGGGGAAAGGTATGGAGTTTCCTGTTTGAAGACATTACAGCATGAGAAGAATAAAGGGCATGGGAGTAAACTGGGACTAGATTTGTTGGGTGAGGTCCAGATACAAGAAGCCTAAGATGGTNAGATAGTAAGACATCACTTTATTGATGATGATGATGATATCATCATCATCATGATGTTCCTGAGAAGAGAAACAGGTTCAGAAATATGTTTCAACATGATATTCTCTACACAATTACCAGGTCAGAGGACAGGAAAGGAACAGAGCTGGGGTCCAGTTAAGAGATTGAAGCAGCTATTTGGGGGAAAGGAGGGGGACATCTACATGGAGTGGAAGCAGCTGGGATGGAGACCAGGGCAGACTCTGGACCAGGTGAGGGAAATGATCAGGAAGTGCCCACCATGGCTGGATCTCAGTGAGTGTTTAGTACTCACTTATTCACACTTGATTTGAAACGCTATTACAGGGGGGAGATTTGCTCACTAGGGATGAGGGAGTCCAGGATGCTGAGTGAGCTAGGTAAGCAGTCAGAAAATTACCTCCTACGCAGAGCATTGTCCATAGAATAATGCTGGGCCCCAAACTGTGATCAGAACAGAAAGTAAGAGAAAGCATTCTGTAACAGTTTGATAAAGCACTTTTCTGTTTTGTTCTAAAATTTTTGGACTATTCCTGTCTATTTTTTTGTCATTTCATTTTTCCTATAATTAATTTTTATTGTCCTTTACAAATACATTGCCTGCACTGAGTTGAAAACAACTCTAATTTTGCAATNGCAAGTCTTAGAAGTACAGATCCCTGCTGGCTATCTAACTGGGAGTAACAGTGAGTCTGATATCTAGAAGTGTGTCTAATCATGAGTAAGTGGAGATCCTCACACTGGGCTCATCAGGTATGTGCCAGTCATGGCCCTGTGAATCTGCACATATTAGCAGGTTATGTGGAGTATTTATCATTTGGCTTTTAAATGTTCCTCAGAGTCCCTGTACTAAAGGTTTGTTCAATAGCATTTAGGGCTAGTGTAGGTTGGTAGCAGAGTGGGAGAGAATGGAAGGAAGACAGGTCTTTGGAGACATGTCCTTGAACAGGATATTTCAACGAAGTTCCTCTCTCCCTTTTCTTTGTTTCCCTCCTGTCATGAGGTAAGCAGCATCATCTGACTGACTCCTCCCCCATAATGTACTGCCACGTGATCATATAGTAATGGCTCTGAAACCAGGATCTAAAACACACCTCCCTTCTCATTTAGCTGAGTTATTTTGACAGACATGTAGACAGTAGGGTAAACTGACAATTGATCCATCCATTAAGTATCAAGGCTATAGACAAATGGCTTGGGGAATAGTTGAGATAAAGCCTCTTTACTCCCTTGTAGTAGAATATTTTAAGGTGTGTTTCTTTTGTTTATGTTGCATTTGTTTAACTCTGTGAAGCTGTGTTACTGTGCCTGTCTGAAACACCTGATAATCTAATAAAGANCTGGCCAATAGCAAGGCAGGAGAAACGATAGGTGGGGCTGGCAGGCAGAGAGAATATATAGAGGGAGAAATCTGGAAAGAGAGATCTAGGATCTAGCAGCCAGAGAAGGAGGACTCCAGGGGCCAGCCACCAACTACACAACCAGCAAGCCATGAGTGAGAGTAAAATTTAGAAAAATAAAAGAACAGGAAAAAGCCCAGAGGCAAAAGATAGATGGGATGTTAAGGAAAGCTGGCTAGAAACTAGGCCAAGCTAAGGCCAGGCATTTATAATTAAGTATAAGCCTCTGTGTGTGATTGATTTGGGAGTTGGGTGGCGGGCCCCCCAAAAGAGCAAAAACCTCCAACAATACCCCCTGGAACAGCAGTTCTCACCTTAGGGTCTTGGCCACCACAGGGGTCACATATCAGATATCCTGCATTTCAGATATTTACATTATGATTCATAACAGTAGCAAAATTACAGTTATGAAGTAGCAATGAAATAATTTTATGGTTGGAGGGTCACCACAGCATGAAGAAATGGTCGCAGCATTAGGAGGTTGAGAGTCANTGCCCTGGAAACTGTCTGGGAGCGAGAAGGGACAGGGAGCAGCAGNTCATTTCTGTAGAGCTGGCTTTAAGTGGAGAGCACCACTTTACAAGATCTTACAGTCGAGGAGAGCAAGTCTTGGGTCAAGGTTACCTGGAGGCCCACATCTGTCCTTNGATCATTGATACCACTTCACCTCAAGTTCTGGGAAGCTCAGAGTAGATGCCCGTNAGCCATTCAGCAAGTAATTACTAAATCAAAGGAGAGGCATGATCTANACGTTGGCTGTTCTTTGGGGGAATAAAGCATCAAAGGACTCTACTCTTAGGGAGGCTGAATTCTAGTAGGTCGAGGCAGGAAATAAACAACCACATCCAGATGATACCTAGGAATGCTAACACTAGGCATAGAATTGAAGTAGGGTGACATGACAGGAGCAGTAATGGAACTTTAACATCAGTGGTCCAAAGAGGTCTTACTCTGGTGACATGGACTCTAATCAGANTAACTGAAGGAACTAGTCACTAGAGGNATAGANGGAAGGACATTCTAGGTAGATTTGATGAGATAAAAAGTGTAATGAACTAAAAGGGAAGACTGGAGTACAAGAATCAGGCTAGTGAGAAAAAGACAAGAAAAACAGACAATGCTNTTTTTAAGTGGGATGGAGAACAAGTGGGAGATTTTAAACAAAATGGGTATTGGGTCAAGTTTGAAAAAGTCATGTAGGCTGCTGTTGGAGAATGGATTGGAGAGGAAGGCTATGCTGTGAAGGAAAGGCATGTTAGGAGCTGAACTGGGCACGGGCAGTGGAGATGGGGGAAAGTGAATACCTTTGGAATGATTTGCTTCAGGCACTGGAGCCTTTCAGTTGGCTGAATGATTTTACAGGGTAGCTAAGGGAAAGGAATACCTAAAAATTCCAGCTTTGGGGACTTCAGAAATTTAGTGGAGACTGTGCCCTCTTGACAGCAGAGAAAGACAGGTGGAGGAACATGTTTGTGGATAGGAAACCAGAGTTTACTTCTTCCAAGTTGAGTTAGGGATGTCTGGTGGGAATGCCAAGTGAAAGTTGAAATTCTGGGCAGAAATGAGTATTTAGAATTTTGGATTTGGGAATCCTAGCCAGGTCTTCCTGGAGGCAATCTGTGGAAATAGGTAGAGAGGGGTCCTGAGAATGATCTGGAGAGAATACCAACTTTCAGAGTTNAAAGGAGGACCCAGCCAAGGTGAGAGGAGGAGTCAAAAGTAGGAAGGGGACTTGGGGGGGTATGATGTCCTGATGCTAGGAGAAGGCATTCCCAGAGGAAGGCAGTAGGGCATTCATTGTGATGAGAGCCCACAAAGAGGAGGCAGAGACCTGACTAATGGTTTGGCAACACAGAAGACCTGAGGGGCTGTGTTTTAGTGAGGGTTTTTCTATTGCTTTGAAGAGACACCATGACCGTGGCAATGCTTATAAAGGAAATTATTTAATTGGGGCTGGCTTACAGTTTCAGAGGTTTGGTTCATTGTCATCATACATAGCAGGGAGCATGGAGGCATGCAGGCAGACATGATGCTGGAAAGGTAGCTAAGAGTTCTACATCTGGATCGGCAGACAGCAGGGAGAGAGAGTACCACACTGGGCCTGGCTTGAGCATCTGAGACCTCAAAGCCCATCCCCCAGTGACACACTTCCTCCAACAAGGCCACACCTCCAATAGTGCCACTCCCTATGGAGATAATTTTTATTCCAACTACTACAGGCTGTGACAGTGCAGGATCAAGACTGATGCTGACAGAAACTTGATTGGACCGGTTGGGTAGAGGTGACAGAGCAGAACTGTTGAGAAGTTTTGCCTTTAAAGGGGGGATACTTTCTAATGATGGGTCTTTGTGCTTGTGGCAATGGGTGCTGGAGAAGGAAACTGCAAGGAGGGGCATGAAGGCTGAGGAGAGTCTATAGATGGCCCAGGGAGGGCTAAGCCTGAGAAGAGTGAGCTCATTCTCCGAGGCTCAAGTGTGTGGTGGGAAATGCCTGCACTGGAAAAAGCCCCCTTGGTAGATTCTGTGGTGGGAATGAAGGGCAGTTTCTGTCAGGTGGCTTCTCTGCTGGAGAACTCCAAGGCAAAGATTTCAGTCGTGAAGGGAAGGTGCCAGGTGCTGGGGGGAAGGGTGTAGGATGTTTGTACAGAGAGAAGTGGGAGAGTGAGAAGGGAAACATACTGAAATGTTATGTGTAAATGTGACATTTGTGGTTGGGATGATGTGTGGGGGGGTGGGGGTGGTGGCAGTAGTGGTGGTGGTAGGCCTAACGAAGGCACTATTATTTAGAATCTGTCTTGAAAGAAATAGAATTTACCCTCGTCAAGCCAGAACCCAAGTAAAGTCAGGTGTGAAGTGGGGGTTCTNTGGGACCTTAATAGGGAGAGATCCTGATTTAAATTTGGGAGTGAGAGAGAGAAGAGGAAAGGAATTTATATGGTCACTCGAAAGTTGGTGTCTGGATCGCTGTGTCCCCCTGAGAAGGAGATATCTTTTCTCTCAGGCAAGTGACAACTTGTGGGGCCTTCAATTTTCTCAGTGGTAAACCGGTTAAAATAATTCTGGCTCATTTCCCATTGGATGTTTGGGGTTTTAAAATGAAATAACACCCAGAAGAGGGCTTGAAAAGCTGCCAAGTACTCCACAGTGGTTATCTTGGTCACAGACTTAAAAGGAGCGCCTGAGTTCCTGTAGCTGTGCTCTGTCACCAAGGCTGTGCTACATGCTGACCTGGCCCTTCAGCACACACAGCCATGANTCTGCCCCCTTGGCATGCCTGAGCCTTGTCAGTCTGAGGGGAAACCATCTACTTAGGAACAAGGCACTAGTCTGTTTATGTCAGATTATTATTATTATTATTATTATTATTATTATTATTATTATTAATTTCTTTTGACAAATATATTTTTTCTTCCTTTTTAAAAAGAAAGCCTCTCCCGGGAGTCTTTCATGTGGCACCAGGCATACGGTACACTGTCTGCTCTCGGAGCGGGGGCATTGGCAGCGCCTCTGGTTTGCACAGGAGGGTTTGACAGGCTTCAGGAAGGGGTTAGTACCTCTTGAACCCAGCGGGTTTCCCACTGAAGGAAGGCCTAAAAGGAGTGGGCTGTGGAGACAGAGCAGGCTCTGAGGGCAAAGGACCGAGCTGCTTTAATATGCTAATGAGGGAAGCCCAGATGCGGGGCGATCACTGCAGCTCTTTGTGAGGTGCTCTGGCTGGCTGCAGTCTCTGTTCCCGCGTGGAGGCCGCTGCGGGCCGGGAAACACTGCGTTCTCTGAGCTGCTCTCGGCTCTGCAGTCCTCTCTGGCAGAGCATCCCGTGGGCGGGCTACGGCTGTGGACCCGGCGAGGACCTGCGGCCAGGGCATGGGTGTTGGGGCATGCAGGATTCCAGCGCGATGGTGGGTTCTGGACAGTGCGGGGGGGGGTGTGTGTGTGCCATGAACAGGAAGGACGTTTGTGGCCTCTTTGCCCTCGCAAACTGCCAAGTGTGGCGTATTGGCGTTGTGTCTTAACTGAAAGGGTTTAAGCGTGCAAGTCAGCATTTACTAGTGGGTTGAGTCAGTAGCATCTCCTGAAGCAACCAACCAAGCACCGCCATCCAGTGAGCTCTGGGGGGAAAACACATGCTTTGGTTATTTTTCCGGGCATAGGAAGGGTTTCGAGCNCCCACCAGGATGAAGGGGCCAGTGAAGCTGTCTTGAAGTAGTGCCTGCATGGCAAGAGCTTGGCATTTACCAAGACTGTGTTTAAACAGTGAGTCATTTGCTGGCAGAGAGATTGGGGAAGGCATTACCAGCCACCCCTAAGTGCTGCCCCCAGATCGCACCATAAAATCCAGGATCATATTATCTCTGGAGATATGAGTTCTACAGGTGGAAACTATCAGGCCATAGTATCTTAACCTTCTCCTGTGTGTGTGTGTGTAGGACAGAAGTCAGAGGTCAATGTCAGCTGTCTTCCTCAGTTCTCCCCACCTTATTTTTCATTTAACAAGTTTGAGAATTACCCATGTAAGTACTATATTTACACCATTTCTAGTCTTCCAACTCTTCTATGTCCCTCACTCCCTTTCAATGTCACGACCTATTAATATATATGTATGCTACTGAGTCCATTTTGTATTGCTCATACGTACATGTATTTAGGGTTTGGACAACTATCGGGACTCATCCAAGGAGAAGACTGATTTTTTCTCTCTCTCTCTTAAGAGCCAATTATTGCCTGAAGCTCTTCATCTAGGTATAGGGCCTTGTGAAATTTCCCCATTTCTGTTGGCATATTAAGTGGTGATTTTGTTATGCAGGTCTTGTGCAGGCAATTAGAGTGTGGAGAGTTCACAGGTGCAGCTTCTGGTCATGTNTGGAGGCCACTATCTTGAAGCAGGCAACCTGGTCATCTGAATCTTTCCACCCCTTCCTTCTTTCATGATGCTCCCTCAGCTCTTAGGTGCAGGGGTTGCACTGTAAATGTCGCAAGTTGGTTTAGGAACACGATGACTACTTATTCTCTACATTTTGACCAGTTGAGGCTCTGTAATAGTCNCCATCTATTGCAAAATGAAGCTTCTTTGATGAGGGACTAGAGCTATAATTATTGTGGATATCGGGATAAATATTTAGAACTGTTTTAGGAAAATGGCAGTGTATGTTCTCNTCTAAAGTCTATGACTTCTCCAGCCATTAGAGTTTACAGGACCAACCGTGAGTCCTGTACTCTTGAGCAGATCTTATGTCCAGTTAGACACCTGTTGATTATCCCCAAGATATAAGTGCCACTATTGCACCATTAGGAACATCTTGTCAGGCCAGTCATTGCTATGGTTTGTAAACATTACAGCTGGGTAGGACTGCCGGCTTCTTTTCTCCCTTGGAAGCTTGCATAAGCACGTTTGGACACTATNAGAGTCCTCATAGAGGAGGCTTCTAGGTCAGTTCCAGCTTGATCCCTCTAAGTCCTGTGTCTAAAGTGTATGGTGTCTTTAGCAATTGGGTCTTACTTTCAAGCTCTGGAAGACAACCAAGGGAATCGGCAGTAGTCTATATTGTTTTGTGAGTCTNTTGGACCCCCAATTAACAACTTGAAGGAGGGTTTCTCATTTTGTTAGGTAATCTTNGGCTCTTGAGGGGAGCATTATCATCCCAGGTGGTATAGCTCCATTTAAAATTTTTATTTATGCACACATATATGTATTACATATAGTCTCTATACATTTAAAATACATGATTTTTAAAATTATACATACACATACATATATATTATGTATGTATTTTAAGTAAGCCTATAAAATGATGTTTCCCAGTGGCTTTTTCAAACACCAATAGTGTTATTTATCTTTTCTTCCTCCCTCTCTCTTTTGGTTAGCCTTCTTCCCCACTTAGACTAGGTCCCCCTACTTTTGTGAGACACAGTATCTCTATGAATGCAGCTAGTTGCCAGGGGTCATTCTGTCCTCACCTTGCTAGCCCTGGGATTACAGGTGCTCACTNCAATGCCTGGCTTTCTTACATGGGTCCTGGGGATTGGACTCGGGTACCCATGTACCTTAATAAGCTATCTGCCCTCCCTTTTTGTCTTCTAACTTCTTTTCCTTTCTGAAATTTTTTGGGGATATTAAAATATTTATGTATACACTATATGCTATATATTATTTCCTAAATAATACCTGGTACATATTATTTGTAATGGGCTTTTGCCTGTCAACATCTCTCTCTGTGTCTTGCTCTACTTTCTGTCTCTCATATGGCCCACACTCATAGGCAGACAGGTGGTTTTTGTATTGTAATCTGTCCTTCTTATTTGATGCTAACACCCAAATCTTCTAAACCTTCCTCACACCCGGGTGTAAGTTCAGAATTAGTTTTAAAAGAATGTTTTATTTTCAGTGTGTTTTATTTGTGTTTTGGAACTGCATCGATGAAAATAAAAATATTGAGTGTGGAATTGCTANTGTACTAGCTCTAACTAATTGTGTAACCTAACCTACAAAACAGCCCCCCTGGAAGCTGTTTCCTCAACTTCTCTGACTACAGTGGTTTGGCTCTAAACCTCCTCTGTCTTTTTCCTTTCACTGTAGCAGGTTGAATGATTTTACGTTTTTCAGGCAACATTCTTGTCTTTTGAAAATTAAAATGCCTGTGCTTTCCTTGATGCTTTCTGTTATTTCCCACGGCTAATGGGATACACAGCTTTCTCTAGTTAAAGCTGGGTCCTATCATGCCTAAAAATGTATAAGCCTGTTTGCCCTCGTTTTAGAAAATTGATTACTTTCAACTCGAATGCTGACAAATGGACTCAATTATTTCCTGTGTGAGCAAACCTTTCATAGACCCACAGTTAGTTGCAACTTGAGAATATATCTTCCAGAATGACAGAAGAAAAGTGTCATGTGATATTAGATATTATAGCAAAGCGTATCACATTGCTCTTATTAGGGTATCATGTTGTTCTATGTATTTTCAGAGAAAGCAGCAATTATGAAAAGTATGTATATAAACAGGCATAAAGGTTCAATGGACCAGGGTACTGGGCTTTCAACATGTTAGGCAGGTTTTTAAACAACTTCTGCCAGCAACCATTTTGCAGTTGAGAAATTTTTATGAGACCCAGGTTTATAGGTATCTAAAATCGGTATAGAAATCAAATCCTACTGTAAATAAATCACAAAAAAACTTATTTTTAAAACAATTCTTTGATGTATGTGTAATTTTTACATTTGTTAAAGATTAAAGCAAATTTGCATACTAATGAGATGGATGCACTTGTTTATTCTTACATAAAGAATTAAATCTTGGCTGATTATTAGATGCTGTAGGCCATAGAGCATCATCAAATGGTGTGTGTGTATATATATATACACACACACATATATACCTGTCTCTTATACACATCTAGATGTGTATAAGAGACAGGTATATATATATATGGCCATGACTTTTTCTGAAAGAGAGCAAGGAGGTATATATGGGAGGAAAGGGAAGTGTGTGTATACAATGTAATTATATTATGATCTCAAAAGTAAAGGAAATAATTAAAAAGCATTGCAATTCATAGCCTACAACAGTCTTGATTATGAGCCAGCCCTTTTCAGGCTGTGGTGGTTGGTGCTTCACAGTGTGACAGCATACACATTGCAAAGTGCACATCTGTGCATTCAGAACCAAACAGTGAAGTTGCTGGATGCAACACTGGCAGGAGTTTCCAGAAACACCTGATTCATTATGCATTTGATTTTGAGTTAATATTTAGTCACTGCATATTAAGAAACCTCTTATTGTTTCCAATATTTTTGTGACTTCCACATTTAGTCNNATAACCCTCAATGCAGTTGTGACCCACAGTTTAAGAAACTGTGTCTCAAACTGTGGATTGGGTGAACTAAGATGACAACCACTCAAGTAACCTCATTGGCTTTAACATTTTGGGCATCAGAGCAGTGCCAGATGTGGCTAACTGCAGATGTTTTTCCTTTCCTCTGTCCANGCATTGTTGTATTACCAAAGCACGATTTGCATCCAGTATGGAGTGACAGACATTTGCTTTATATTATTAGAACGATCCCTTTATTTCAAAAAGAGTTATGAAGTCATTTGGCTTACCTACTTGATGTCATTTGTATTGCCTCTATGCGGGCGTGAACGAAGCAGTTTCGATAGCTGCTGTAAGCAATAAGCCTATAAGTGTTGGGTGCTGACTCAGCACGAGCCTGTCTGCAGAAGAAGATGATTAACTTCAGGAGAAGCTGGCGTCAGCAAGAAGAAATAACAGCCATGCATTCAAAGAAATATGAAGTATTTACATGTGACATTTCAGAAACCATCTCAGGGAGGGAAGCCTAACTGTGCTAGGAGCAAATAAGTGTATTCTTTCCCCACTAACACTGGCATTAGAAAGTTTATTACCTAAAAATCTCTTACCCGGTCTCTTATCCAATACATTCATCTCACCTGAGAGGGCTGATAAAAGCCAAGTATTCCACAGACTCCTTGGCCAAGAAATTGTCCTTGGTCTTGGGATAGGCAAGGATTCAGGTTGACCTGAACATATGGATGGGATCTTATTTCTGATGATAGAGGAATAAGCATCCTTTCTTTTTGTTAAGAGTGACAAAGGAAACAGATCTGCTGCTCGCTGTTATAGGCAGCCACCTTATGGATGTGAAAGAAACCCAAGGATGTTTTGGGATGTCACTGATGCTAAGGATAGAGGAGTAGAGAGACATTACAGGCCTTGACTGTCATACCATGTGCTTGAAGCTTGCCTTGTGTCCTGGCTTTCAGTATGTGGGATAATTAATATCTCTTTAAAGCTAACTTGAGTTGAGACCTAAAATGTTATTTCTCTATTTATTTCAAGATTTCTTTATGTAGTCTAGACTGGTCTCAACCTAGCAATCCTCCTGCCTCCTGAGTGCTGGAATCACAGGTACCAAGACCATTTGAGTTAGGATCTATTTAGCTTTCAGCTGTAAGCATCACTAACTGTTGTCCCTCTGTCACTTGTCCTTGAATCTGAAGACCTCCTTTGGATACCATTCAGGCCGGTCCTTTCCCTTCAGTCTGGATGCCTCAGCCAAAAGACAACAGGAACAGAATGATGATGTGGATGGTCTGGTCCAGTCTGTTCTGTAGACGGGTGGTTTGCCTAAGATGTTCCACTGTGGGTAGATTCTTGTCACTGCGAGATGCCACAGAGATGCATTCTAGTCTGTAGCCTTTGAGATAATCTTGAGCTGGTCTGAGTTTAGGAAGGTATATGGAGACAATTGGAATACTATCTCATCCATTTATTCATTTGATAAGCATTTATTCTGACCTTTGTGTGAGGCTGGTACAAGCCATCGGTACATGAAAGGATTCAGACAATACAAAGGGAACCCAAGAAAACATCAAATAAAAAAAGACTGGGGAAAGCATCTGGTAGCTTAAAATTAGAGACAGAAGACATGGGCAGAAGAAATGCAGGAGTATGTTTGTGAGTGGGCAGGTGGTGCTGAGGGTTACATGAAGTAGTGTTTTATGTAGAAGTAACATGTAAGAGACCTGAGTAGATGAAGTCTTGTTCTATTTAGGAAAATAAAAATAGGTTTAGGAGGCTACATCTGTGCATGAGAGGGAGTGGCCAGAGGCTGGAGGTACAGGTTGGGGCCAGGTCATGCAGCGCTTTAAGTTTGTTGTATGTTCTTTGCCATGAGTACTGAGCAGTGCTGGACACTCTAAATAGAAAGGTAATATGTCAATAAGATCTAGGTGTCTGCAGTCTAAACAGCAAATTTTAGTAGAGCAAGACTGATTGCAAGCATTGCAGGTAGGCAACAGTTTCAGAAGAGAAATGCAGAGCTCTGATGGCCTCTTAATTCCTTTTCTCTGGAATCATGTTCTTTGTTTATAATTACCACATAAGACAAAGTCCTATGAGCCAGGTCTGATGGTGGTCAGCATTTGATTTTGCTTACTGTAGCAATCTTATGACTCTCAGCAAATTATCTTAAACCTCCTAACACTTTTGCTTCATCATCTGTGAAATTAGAATAAGAACACCTACCTCATAAGGAGATTGAAAGGGATTAAATAAGATAGTTATAATTCTTGGCACCAGGCCTGAAATACATTAGCCTTTATAATTATTAATGTTCTTGAGAGTAATATACAGCTTTGGAAGAGGCCCAAGAATAATGACAGAAGAGCTTCCCTGTTCTTTCGTAGTCTGGGAGTTGAGATTCACTTGGAAGTGTTGAGACAACTGTTAACTGTGGTGCCATCAGATTTTGTTTGGAAGCAGGACATGGAATTATTGTGTTGGCAACACATTTCTAACCTTCGCTCCCGAAAGAAGAAGTATAAACCAGAGGAAAACATGGTAAATAGAAGATGTGCCTATTTTGGGGTGACAAGAAGGGCTGTTGATTTCACAGGACAGGCTGAAAAGCTGTATATCTGGGAGATACTGGGAGCAGGGGCTTCCAAGAGTGCTAAGATTTCCCTGTAGTCTGAACATTCTGCAGAGATGCACCTGGAAATCCTAGATGAATGCAGGTGCATTCTTTTAGGGTAAGGACATTTCTCTCTCTCTCTCTCTCTCTCTCTCTCTCTCTCTCAAAATCACCCACAGTAGTGCCTGCCAGATAGTAGATATTGCAATATTGCAGTCAACAATACTGCATGAATAAATGGTTGGATGCACATGTGATGGGGAGATGGGTCAGGATTTCTACCTGGGGCATAGACACTTGTTGGGTAGGGTCCCCTCCATTTACTGCCTACAAAGCAGCCCTTNTATTTTCTATTGCAGCCATTAGACAAANTAATGAGAGAAGTTAATCGATAGCCAGTGAACTGATTCATGGAAATAGATTTCTTAGGCCACGNTTTGAAAGAAAAGCATGGATTCTTTCCTTGGGCTGCCTAAGCTATTTTTAGTGAGCAGATGTTGCAGCTTTCACAAAGCCTTTGGCAGGGTTTCCTTCTACTCTTATTTCACCCCAAATATGTAACGTTCGTCACTTCCATTCCAGAAACATGCTGCTTTGTGAATGTTTTCTGAGTAGGCCAGGGCGTTGTGGGAAAGAGTAATTAAGAAAAAAAAAAGTGAATTGCTTAGCACATAACCTGGCCTCATAGTAAATGGGTGATAAACAAGAGTGAACAAAGAAGTAATGTTGGGAGTGTGAGTAGGGAGGGAAGATGGCCGGTAACACTGCTCCTAGCTGAACATGGAAGAAATTTCTCTGCATCCTCAGCAATAATGTGCAGCTTTTGGATTCCTCAGTGTGAATCAATTTCTATACCCAGAGCCTGGGAGTATAATTTTAGCTGCCAATACCTATTAGTTATGGAAGGGCCCATCAGTTTTCTTTGTGCNTTGCTTATAAACAAATAAATCCCCAGATCAATTGATGGAAACACAGTAACTTAGTGTTTT
>LZPO01055923.1:0-27770 GCA_001675575.1 Neotoma lepida
CCACATGAGCCCCAGGCTGCTGCTCACCTCCCGCTCGTGGCTCTGGCTGCCCCCCTGGCTCACAGTGCAGGACCACATTGCTTGCAGCCATGGGCAGTGGTGCAGTCCTGCTGCCTCTCCCCCCANCCCAACCCTCAGCAAGGTGGAGAGCTTGAACTACAGCAGCAAAGGCTCCATGTTGTGGATTTCTTGAGTTTGGGTTTTCTTATTGATTATATTTCCACTTCTACGTTTTGAACTTTTTTTTTAAAAAAAATGTCCTTCCATGTTTGGTTCATGTTTTCACAGGTTTATTAAAAATCATTAATGGATTGTTCATATACTCTTAAGTGTTTATAATATGTCTACTCATTGACTGTTACCTCTTAATTTTCCCTTTCTGTCCTGNCCTGCAGACACGTGAGTAAATGCATTGCATTCCTGTTGATAGTCTACATCATAAGCAGTGGCTTATATTTACTGAANTTTCTGAACTTATTTCAGTTGATAGTGATGACAGATTTGGGGAACCATCTTTTGAAAGCATGTGGCTTCCTGCTGATTTCACACCAAAGACACTTTTTAAAAAACATCCTAGATAGCATCTCCTAGAGATACAACTGTCAACTAAGACAGTGACTTTATTCCTAGTTCAGTAGCAGGGTTCCAGTCTGATTGTACTTGGGGCTCCTGCTCTGTTANAAAAGCACCTCCTATTATGAAGAGATGGAAAGGACACATTCATTTTGAGTAAAAGGCCAGTTATCACCAATATCTTTACCTTGCTNCATTTCCCACCATCATGTCTACCTAAAACTCCAAACCTTCCTCTTTATTGTAGTGGAGTTGAGAGCAGAGGAATTTCAGCTTTTCTTCCCCACTGCCATGGCCNTGTATGCATACTTCCTGCTTTTTTAACTGTCAATTTTCACTTTCACTCAGATTTTTATTAAACTCAAAAGGCTTTCTTTAATCAAACTAAACTTGGAGTCTTGGAAGTTTCAGTTTTCAGAGGGTGGATCACTTTGTTTTAAAAAACATTTTTTTTCCTTTAATATTGAGGAAAATAATAACGCTAATAGAATGCTGAAACTAAGTTGTTTGTAGTTGTGTGCTCCTGGTAAACATGCTGACTGACATGCAAACCACTGAAATTCTTTTCAGATTACAGATTCTGTTAGAACCTGTGGTACTTCATTTGACCCAACANGGTGTCTGTATGGCTACTGACGCCACATCTTGCTGCCTGTTCATATATCTAAATAAGCCCTTCTAGAGAAAGGAACAATTTAAAACAATGGCATTTCAAAGCAAAAAGTGGCTCCTTTCTCGACCCATCTCTTTCCTGGATTATGTCTACTTGAGGCTCTGGCTTGAAGATGGTACTTGAGAGTATGCCGGACTGGGACTGTTNATGCTGNACTCACCTCTAGTGTCTTGAGAGGAGAATTAGCCTTCAGTAAATATAATCAGACTGATTTCAAAACATTCCAGACTATTGTCTNACCTTTGTGATTTTTTAGATTCCTGTTCTATTATTTTGCAAAGAAAAAAATATGTGTGACATTCTTCTATGCTAGAGATGAGACCTGGAATCCTAGACCACTACTTTCCTACGCGTTTCTATTTTTTTATATTTTCTTCTGTTTTGGTCATTTTTTCCTCTGTTTTTTTGATTTATTCTTTCATATTGTAACACAATTATTCCAAGTTTCATACATCATCATATTCTAGGATGTGTGTGTTTTAAAAAGNTGAATTCAGAGCTGGGGAATGGCTTAGTAGAGTGACTGCTGGGCAGCTGTGAGGACTGCAGAAACGCTGTTAGAATTCAGCCTCTGCTCAGGCTCTAATATCTACTGAAGCTGCCTCTCAGGGATACTACAGCATCCTATGGGGTCACTGTNTGTGTGTCTCTAGCTAACAAACTTCCTGGTACCAGAATTTCTCACTGAGAAGTGAGATAACATCAAAGAAGGTGNTAATCACATGCNCTTTCCCCAAATCNGTTNCCTGACNCTTGCNTGGGAATCAGGGCTCTTGGCTACAGATTTGAAATGGGAACCTTCCCTATCCCCAGAAACTGGCATATAAGAGAAACAGATCGGACTCCTGCTAGTGAGATTTTTTTTCCTTTCTTCAGGAACCCCCAAGACTGTGTGTCTCCAGTGTTAAGACCTGAATCCCTCTTCCCGCTTGAACACCTGTCATGGTGTGGATTCTATTTTAATAAACTCCCTTCTTCTAAAATTATTGGTCTCANTGTCACTCTGGAACTCCCTCCCCATTCCTAACCTACCAAGGATCTGGATTTGATCCTTAATACCCACACAGAAAAGACTAATTAACATACCTTAATTGTATGTTTCTCTGCTGAGATGCAGTAGCCAGATCAAGCCAAATGGAAAAAGTAAAAGAACAGGTTTATTTGAGCAAAGCAACTCCTGGATGAGCTATTCCGCCCCCAGATTAAGGCAAGAGAAGAGGCAGAAATCAAGTGCCTGAACTAAATAAAGCAAGGAGCTTAAATGCCCTCTAGGCGAGCCATAATGATGTGTTATAAACTGGGTTATAACACTTTGGAATGGTTCTTGGGCTGCTGATAACTTCAGGGGAGGAGCCTCCCCATCCCCCAAGAATGGAGAACTGGGCTTTTGGTGGCTTTTCTTTGGTGGAGATTTCCTGAGAGGGCCTGGTTTGGAGAGAGAGAAGTGAGGCTTTCCACATCAAGAAAGAGTGAGCTGGAAATTTCCAGATCAAACAAGAGTGAACTGGAGATTTCCAGCCCAACAAGGCTCAGAGCTGAGGAGGAAGCAGAGGAAGGAGAATTTCTATGGCTTTCTGGCCAGGTGGTCCCGTGGAGTTAGTAAGCTCTAGGTTCAAAGGGTAATATTGTGTGCAAAAGTAAACAGTCAACAACAACAAAACCAGTTAAAACAAATGAAAAAATGTAGAGAAGGAAATTGAGGAAGAGGTCAGTTATTAACCTTTGGTCTCCACATGAGCTCACATTCACACCTGGGAACACACTCACCTGAACAGATACATATGCACAACAAAGATCTGTTATAAATGTACATATAACTTAGGAAATTTCTTTTTGTTGAGTGGATGTTTTTTCAAGTTTTTCATAAAAGGAGAGAATTCTTTATACAACATGACCTCTGCTAAAGTAACAAAGTTGTTATCATTCAAGGGTATATTCACTTCTGATAGAAATCATATTTTTTTTTGTTTCTGATATGTAAAGAGCCTGTGTGACACAGACATGACTAGATCATTTGCATAAAAATAAAAACAATTGATATATAATATGCAAAAAAAATCATATTTTGATTACAGAAGGTACTATTTTACATCTCTGTTATAAACATCCTAGGAAAAACAACTTAAAGGGAGAAGGATTTCTTCTGGCTCATGGTTTATGAAGTTTCAGTCCATGGCCAGCAATCTCTATTGCTTTTTTGTTTGTTGTTGTTCTTCTTGTTGTTTTTTTTAAATCTTTTTGGCATGCAGTTCAGATTGGTCTGAAAGTGTGCAGTAGAAGCTGTCTTGAGTTGTTGGTCCTCCTTCCACCTCCCAAGTTCCTGAAACAGGAATATGTCACCATACATAATCTTCCACACCTTTTAAGCCTGTGGCAAGAGAAATATCAGGGTAGAAGGGCATTGCGTTATACAGGAAATCTCTAAGGGGTCGGGGTAGGGGAGGGAGAAAGAGGAGAAGGAAGATAAATAGAAGGAGGAAGGGGGAAGAGGTCAGGGACAAAATAAAGCCTTCAAAGTCACACCCATAGTTATATCTTCCTTTCAGAGTCCATTTCCTAGAAACCCATTCTATATGATCTCATGAGCAGATTAATCACTGATGATGTTAGCATCATGTTCTCAAGATCCAAATTACTCCTTAGTAGCTCTAATAGGACCAAGATTTACAAACAGGAANCTTTTAAGGGGCACTTCACTTCTTAACCACAACTCTGGAAATTTCTAAACACAAACTGTTTTAATGTACAATTTTCAAGAAGGCAGTCCAATGTGACATCATCCAGGGTTTCTCCACATAGCACAAAAAAAAAAAAACCTTTTACAAAGGATTTTCTCATTTCTCCAAGAAGAGGAATGCAACCGCAGGGAAATGAAGCAAGAATGATTGCCTCTGCTTCCGGAGAGTGTCACTTCTGTTCCAGTCTNCTTCATGTCTTTCCTTAAAGGGATTAAACTGAAAATATTCCAATATTAAAATCAAATCAAATCATTCAATCAACTGGTTTGGAATCACATAAGAGCAACATAGTTGGACTGTAGTTGAAAACAACCCAGACTGCTTTGCCTGCTACCCATCACAAGGTCACTTCTGTATCTGCAAAGGGAAGGGTTTTTTTTTTTTTTTTTTTTTTTTTTTTTTTTTTTTTTTCCACCAGCAAAAATTCAATTAACTCCTCAGGGACAGCAAGTGGGTGTCCTGTAATCCAATTCCGTTCTGACATTATTTTCCGGAGATAGTGGCAGATCCTGCAGGTTAAGTGCTCACTTTCAAGACTGTTCTTCCTTTGAGAATCCAGCCCTGAGGCCCCAGGTTAATTCACCCTGCATTTGATCAAACAATCATAAATTAATGTTTCTGTAAAACCCTCATTGGGTTCAATTAATTCTCACTGCTCACAGAACTCATGGGAATATTATTACTTACTTATTTATAATTGAGTGTAAGATAAAAAGTTCAGGAGAAGAAATGGGTTATGTATAGGAAAAGGAAAGTGTGGGAGCTTTGTAACCTTTCTGGGTACACTCTTCCAGAGACCCCAGTTGTTCCTCCACTCAGAATATCTCAAATTCTGTCCTTTGGAGAATTTCCAGAAATTTATTGATAATCAATAATTGATTAAAACACTGTCAATTGACAATCAAACTTCACTGTTATCCTTCTTCTCCCAAGAGGTTGGAAGATAGGACCCATATCTCTATAATTCTGCCTGAATCTTTTCTGGGACCACCCCCACTCATCTTAAAGCAACTTAAAGGGTACCTGTCCATAAAAAGAGATTCATCACACAAACAATTCCAAATTTTAGGACATGTGTGAGAGGAGTGGGGACTGTAATTAGATATTTGTTTCATAGTCCTACAGTTGTAAACCAAAACTAAAAATAATAAAAAACCACAGGAAACCCAAAGAAACAGTTTTTAAAAGTTAAATTTATTCTACTAGTGAGGAAAATAGGGAGATACACAGGCACACACACACACGCATGAAACATTTTCACAATAGTAATAAAAATCCTTCCTTCATCAAATAGACATGAAATATTATTTGTAGGGAAGTAAATTACCATATCATTTATTTTCCTGTCATTTAAATATGGATTTTCTTCTCCCACTCTGGAAATCAGCAGCTTCTGATGTTATAGTATGCACAAGTCTCCAACTTTCAGGGTGCTGAATAAGTCCTGAAGTTCAGAGGTGCTTTTACAACTAGCTTAATGTCATCATAAGATTTCTTAGCCTTTTCCCTAATTCTTCAAGTCATAGTTGGCGCTGTCTTTTAAGAGATGCTGTGTTCCCATAGGACCACTCCTTATACAGTAAAAGGATACAGCAGACCTGACCTTTCTGTAGAGCTCTCATTTTATGCTTGTTAGCAAGCTGTACATTTTTTAGAGCTATCTTTCTGAGCGCTTAAAGGCTGCAGGTCCANTTTGATGGATATGTAAGATACTTTCCTCTAAAGCAAAGTGACCCTGACTAACATGAAATACTAGAGAATCCATACAGGAAGTAAATTTAGCCAGCCCATTCACAGGGATATCTAGTATCAACAAATGCAATGAAAGAGAATCATAGGACATATTTCAGCAGAAAAATGATGCTTCNAATTATGAATGAAAAGTAAGAATTGATAAGTTTCTTACACCTGGATAAACCTCTCCACCAATGCAGCAATCCAAGTTAGATTGAATTAGGAAAGGCCAGGTTTAATGGGCAAATGTTCCCAGGTGGGTGATTCCCCGGCCCCTCAGAGAGGANATTGGGATCAGAGACCAGAGGAACCACAAGTCTAGTTTCCGGGATGCTGCTTAAATAACCAGAGGGAGTGGTCTTGAGCTTCTCTCGGGAGGAGCTGTATTTAGTGGGCTTTGAAGGGGCGGGTTCAGCAGCATGCGCTACATGGGCTACACACAGGCGGGTGTGTGTGTGCTGTCTCTTATACACATCTAGATGTGTATAAGAGACAGGTGTGTGTGTGTGTGCTCGAGGTGTGGGTGGTGCTGGAGTGGAGCCTGAGCCATGCAGGAATAGGGTACCAACTGGAGCACCGCCCAGCAGCAGCAGCCGGAAGTGGACCCACTGGCTAGGAAGCAGCACTGCCAGCAGACAAACATTGTGTGGAGGCGGCTGGGGGCTGCCGGGGCCAGGGCTTGAGGTGGAGCTCCCACCAAACAAGAATAAGAAATGATGAGGATAGGAATAAAGGAATGGAAATGAATCAGTCTTGGTGCTTTATTATTCATGGCCCAATTTGAAATGTCAAGTCTGCAGATACAATTCTCTCAGTGCCACTTTACCTCCCCATGAAGTATCTGTTCTATTGTTTTAAATTTTACAGTAAAATTCATTATGCTCCACTGCAATTAAAACCGTACACTTATACAAACTGCCTCAGATTGGATTTAATACCTGCTTCTGGTTATTATGCATTTAAATCACCACTAAAAGTTCTTTCAGAGTTGGCATTTTCCTATGTTTTACACACTGCAGTGTGTAAATGCTTGCTAAACTGGTGTCCTAATTCTGCCCCTCTCAAAGCATAGTTCAGAGACACTGGAGTATTCTTTGAGAGATTAGCAAATATTCTGTTAAAAGGGGTTCCTTGGTTAAAGAAATTTGAAAGCCATATCATAGTAGGACTGTATTTTAGATATTTCAGTTCTGCATTATCAGATATCTTTGAGGGAATTTCTTTATTAAAGGGCTGTGGGACAGTGTCTGTCACGAGGCAGTGTCATTCACAAGAAATAACCAACAATGATGTAACTACAGTGAGACAGTGCTATTGTGTACCACCTCTCCACTAGCACTGAATCTGCTTTATGCCTGTGTGTGCTGCTAACACGGGTCCTCTATTAGTTCCATTTACAAAATCACCTTTCTAAAAGGTTGAGGGAAAAATGCTCTTTCCTTTGCTTATTTTTTATTTTCATACTTCGCTTTGTGATCTTTGTATTTTTATAACTTGACTTATATGTGTTTGTAAGAAATAATGGTTAATATTGCTTAATATTAAGCATTACTACATATCAGTGGCCAACACATATATGAAAACATGTTTGATATTGTTAATCATTAGGCAAATTGTAATCAAACCAACAGTGTGCTATCATTTCATATCAGTAGGATGCTTGATATAAAAAAGACAAGAATTATAGCTGCTGACAAATCTATGAAGAAACAAAATATTATGGTAGGAAAGGAAATCAGACACTTTTGGAATATAGCAAAAAGCTCTCTTACAAAATTAGAAATAGAGCAATGATATTGTCTGGCAATCTGACTACTGGGTACATATTCAAAGAAAATTACTAGATCAAAAAGACATAAACCTGCTCATGGTCATTGCAGACTATACACAATACCCAAGAAATGGAAACAACCTTAGTGTCCATCAGTGGATGAATGGATAAATGTAATTATATATATATATGCATATGTATATACATATATAATTTATACATATATTATATATAGTAATCTTCTCTTCCATCATCATAAAATATAAAATCTAGATGTAACTATAAGAAAATAAGATATAGTTCATGACCCCATTCATATATAAATGTAGAGATGTTGCATTCATAGAAGTTAAGAGTTGATCATTGGTTGCCAGAGGCTGGATGAGGCAGAGATGAGGAAATGTTGGTCAATGTTACCAATATATAGCTAGAGAGAGAAAGAATTCTCATATGCTGCTGTACAGTTGTGGGACTACAGATAATTGTAATATACTCCATATTTCCCAAAAGCTGGAAGAAAGAATTTTCAACATTTTTAACACAAAGAAATTATAAATATTAGAGGAGACAGAAAAATTTGAATGACTCATNTGCTAATATTTGTAAAACTTAAAGTTACAGTATATATAAGTATATTTAAACTTGATTTTTAAACCTTTAATCATGAAAACATTATTTTGATTATGTTATTTTTGTATGCCATTTGGGTAAAAAGTGACAAAATCATCCTTATGATATTCAATTTGATAAAATGTAGTAAATGTATATGCTTATAAAATCACAACCTAAATAAATATAATAGACATAACTGTTAAAAGTTTCCTTGTTATATTAGTAATACTTGATATCCATATTAGCACTCTTACTCCCTACCAGCTATAATACCTCAATTTTCTGCCTCAATAGGTTGGCTTGCAATCTACACTACTACAACAATGAAATTAAACAGCCTANATTTCTCTGGTAGTTTCTTTCATGCATTTATCTTGAAATATACTCATTTCCTGGGAACCAAGATGCATTTTCTTTTCATTGCTGAACTGTATTCCATTATGTGGATATACTTACAAATTGTTTTCATCCATTCACTTCATGATGGACATTTTGTTTTGTTCCTAGGATTTGTCTACCACACACAAAATTTCTATGTACAAGTCTTTTTCAATATAACTTTCATTTTTCCCAGTTAAATGCCTCATAATTAAATCACCTCCTCTGATGTCTGGTATATATTTAACTTATCACAATATTGCCCAGGTCTTTTTAATAGTTTTCTTAATGTTTTACAATTTGCCAGAAGTGAGTAACAGCATTTCTAGTTGTTGCTCATGATAAAACAGGGAGAGGATTGCAGTGCAAACTCTGGTGGACATGTGGTATTTTGCAATGTTTGTAAAGGTTAGTTTGTACTAACCTTTGAATATCTAATAACTTTTTTGAATTTTTGAATATCTAATAACTTGTGAAACCTTTTGTATATATGATTAGTTTCCATAGCTTTCTTGTAGTTAAAGATCTGTGAAATTCTATGTACATTGTATTGTAGGTTCTTGAACTTTAAAAGATTTTTATTGTTTTATTAGAGATCTCTGTGTATCCTGGATACACGAGTTTATTGAATATACTACTTAAAACTGTATTTTTTACCAATCTGTAACTTAATATTTTATTATCATGGTGTTATATTTCAAATGGCAAAAATTGTGAGTTTGATGAAATCAACCTTAATATATTTTTCTATAAGAAACAAGCTTTTAAGGTGTGATGTGTAAAAAAAAATAATCCTTGTGCAAAGACTTTTTCTCTATGTCTACTATCAAGCCTAGAATGAACATTGATGTTTATTTTTATATTTATGGCTCATTTATTTTTAATGTATTAATATATTTACTTGAAAATATCTAAAATTCCAATACAAGTTGCTGAAGAAGAATATTCTCCACCTAAATTTCTTTCTATATCTAGTACATTTAATTGCCTTTGTGTGCAAGTCTATTGCTGGTAAATATAGTTTCATAGATGCATTGTCTGTATTTATAAAACTCCACTCTCTTTTATTTAAACCCACTGAACACACAGATTGTTGCCTGTGTGTGTATGGATGTGTGGGTATTGGGCCATCTACTACAGCATGAGTAGTGATTCTGGGGCTGCATTTCAGAAAAACAAAAGACAAAAAATAAAAACAAACAAAAAAAACAAAACAAAAAAAGAAAAACTTAATCTCCTTCCTCAAGCAACTATCAGTTTCTGCTAATAGTATCTCAGTTAGAGCTGGAACTTCATGAGCTCCTTCCTTATTTTGGCAGACTTAATCTTCTTTAGGCCATTTTCATTCAATTCAGCTACAGCTCCTATGAGTTCATGTATGCAATGACTCTTTCATGTCCAGCAAATAATTTTTATTGGGTTTCTATGACAGTTCTAGATGACTTTGAAGAAATTTGATGTTAGTAATAACAAATTTCTGATATATTCACATCACAACCTCCATGTATGAGATATTCTTCAATTTTTATTCAGCAATGATTTTAATCTTTCATATACTATTCCTATGTGCCTTTGGTCTTCTCTATTGCTTCATTCTCAATGTTTTCTTAATCAACTTATCTTTGGACTGATTTTAATTGATTGGTAGAGTTGCTTTGCTATCCATCATATGTTCTGCAATTTTTAAGAGCTTACTCAATATGTGGTTGAGTCACTAGTTCAAAGAACCGTCATTAACTTTGCTACCTGGAATGTGATCTCTGTCATTGGTCTGGAATAGTTTTTTTTTAAACCACTGAAGACTAATAAAGTCACTTTCTTCCATCATTCAGTATCAGCTGCTACACACATGCTTGCCAATCACTATATTCTTTAATGAGTAATCACTATAAAGTTCAGCACTTGCTAAAGATATGTTTTCCAAATTTAGGCTTATTAAATCTTATCTATGTTAGATTGTTNCTTAGCAATACTTCTTTTATTGTAGACAGTCATATGTACTTGACTACTTGAGAAGCTAGAGTAAGAGACTATTTCATTATACATATAAGCTGTCTCGGTTACTTTTCTATTGATTTGAAAAAAACATGGCCAAACCAATTTATAAAAGAAAGCATTTAACTTGGCTTATGGTTTCAGAGGGTTAGAATCCATGATGGTGGAACAAAGGGATCTCTGAGAGCTCACATCTTGATACATATCCATGAGAAAGAGAGAGAGAGAAAGAGAGCTAACAGGTTATCCCAGGTGTCTCTTGAAATCTCAAAGCCCACCCAATTGACAAACCTCCTCCTATAAGGTCATACCTTCTAATCCTTCCTAAACAGTTCCACCAGTAGTGGACTAGGCATTTGAACATGANCCTATTGGAGCCATACTTATTCAAATCACCACACACAATCCCTGGCTCCCATAGGATTATGATCAATACCTAATGAAAACTTTATTCAGTCCAAATTCAAAAGTCCCCATAATCTTTCACAGTATCAATACTGTTTAAAGACCATGTCTCTTCTGATATTCAAGATAATCTCTTAACTGTAACCCCCTGAAAAAGCAAAAAAGCAAATTATGCTTCTATCATACAATGGCATAGAATACATTTTACTACTCCNAAAGTTGGGGATGGGGGTACTGTGAGGAAATACTGAACCAAAGCAAGGTCAAAACCCAGCAGGGCAAAATCCAAATCTTGTAAGTTNCAGGTCTGATGTTATAGGAATAGAATGCCCTGACCTTCCAGCTTTTCTGTCTACAGCATACTTCTCTTTCTTGACCTGTCAGTTTATGGTTTTAGAGGGTTAGAACCTACCTTAGGGTTTCTATTGCTTTGATGACATATCATCATCAAAAAGCAAGTTGGGGAGGAAAGGGTTTATTCAATTTACACTTTTGTATCATTGTTTATCATCAAAGGAAATTAGGACAGAAACTCAAACAGGGAAGCAAGCTGGAGGCAGGAGCTGATGCAGAGGCCAATGGGTGTGTGTGTGTGTGTGTGTGTGTGTGTGTGTGTGTTTGTGTGTGTGTGCATGTGTGTGCGTGTGTGTGCTGCTTACTGGCTTGTTCATTGTAGCTTGCTCAGTCTGATTTCTTATAGAACCCAGGAGCTCAAGAATGACACCACCAATAATGGGATGGGCCCTCCCCCATCAATCACTAAATAAGAAAATGCCCTATAGCTGGATCATACGCAGGCATTTTTTCCGATTGTTGTTCCCTCCTTTCTGATGATTCTAACTTATGTCAAGTTGACATAAAACTAGCCATGACAGAGCTCATGAGGGTGTAATAAAGGAACAGCTTTGAGCTTACATTTTGATCCACAATTACGAGGCAGAAAAAGCTAAATGGGCATCCCAGGAGAATTTTGAAACATGAAAGTCCACCCAAGTAACACCTCCTCCAACAAGGCTAAACTTCCTAATAATTCCCAAACAGTTCCAACAGCTATTTGGTCAAATATTCAAATATATGAGTCTATAGGGCCATTCTCATTCTAACCATCGTATATTATAAAATATTATAATAAATATATTATACATGTAAATAAGCAAAACAAATATTCTGTCTATAACTAAGATAGAGAATATATGAGCTACTTTAAAAATATTGCTGATAAATACCACAGAAATGTTGAAATACTTTCAATAATCTATGAAAGTTAGTTACACATATGGTAAATGATTGTTAAAACAATATTTTCATGTCATTAAAGCAGAAGATGGTCACATTTGAATAAAATATCTTAATTCCCCATAACTCTGTAGGAAATTTAAGGAAGTAATGTTTATTACTTTGTCTTCTTGAATAGATTTTTTAAGTGTTTCCATGGAATAAGTCATTGTCTCTTAATCACACAAATCATTGTCACACTACATATAATCTATTAATGAAAACATCATACCAAACAGATTTGTTCATATTATTAGCATAACCTTTCCCTCAGAAGATATGCAGTATGTTGAAGTGTATATTAATACTTTGTAAATATCATGGTATCAGTTGTGTTATTTTCCATTCTGGCTAAAATAATTTTTCTTTTATTTAGCATTCATCTATTGTTTTTATTTTATGTGGTGATGTGTTGTAAGTAGCATTCAGCCTTAAAAAAATTAGTTACACTGCAAAAGGAAGACAATTATGGTCCACTATTCAAAGGGAATTATAAAAACTACTTGGAATTTTAATAGCATTAACTTAGAAGAATAACAAATGATAATATTGCAATCATAAATCCTTATCTCTTAAGCAAACTCAGAATTGCTACTTCTTTAATATGACAGTTTCCCTATTTTATTTCTAGTGTTACAGGGCAGTTTTCAAGGAGAGCATGCTGTGGGATGTCTTTCTGTAAGCTGTGAATATGTGTTACTCCCATTGGCTAATAAATAAAGCTGCATTGGCCTATGGAAGGGTAATGGAGCCAGGCAGTGAAATCCAAGAAAGACAGTGAAAGAAAGAAAAGAGAGTAAAGGGAGGCACCAAACTGGCATCCAAGAAGCAACATGTAATGGGACTCGNGTATAGCCATGTAACATGTAGCAATATATAGATTAATAGTTATGGGTTGAGTTAAGTTATAAGAGCTAGCTAATAAGAAGCCTGAGCCATAGGGCATATAATTTGCAATTAATATTAAGTCTCTGAATGATTAATTTATATGCAGCTGTGGAACCACGGGGCCGTGTGGGAGAAATTTACAGCTACAAGCACGTAATGGATTTACACTATAATAGGGCAACAATGGCCTCTACTAGACATCAAAAGCTAACAAATAAAAAAGGAGGAATCACTTTTGCAGTCCAGGACAATGAGGTACCAGAGAACTTCTGAAACATTATAGCCTATTTCCCTTGTTCTTGGTTACCCTCTAGGATTTGATGGTAAGACCCTACCAAGTAAAGATCATGAAGTTTCATCCCTTCTGGTGAGCTTTCACAGAACTCAAAGGTGCTATGTAAGCTACCAGAGGACAAAAGTAATCATCAATCATACCTATCAGTGAATGCTACAGGCTGCAACAGTGACTGGCCTGGCAAGACATGATTACTAATTTAATAGTGGTACAAATATCTTGGTGATAATTAACCAATTACTAATTAGATTAAAATCTCACTCCCAAGAAAATGAAACTAATGGACATCACTATTAAGCCAAGAACCTATGAATAGACGGGTCATAGGCCATAGTCGTAAACCAATTCTTTTTCATTTATTTGTTTATTTTTTTGTAAACCAATTCTTAATGACTTACCATTGTACCAATAGATCAATGCATCTCTCAAGCCTCATCTGAGAAATTTCTGTATGCTGTGTGACTATCACCAATCATTAGATGCCACAAGAGCAGGGGAGTTGTTCCAAAGAGTATAATCCCTGATAAATTTACTATGTGCCAATGGAAGACCACACATGCAAGATTATTTGGACTGTTAATCAGTGTTGAATGGTTTAACAAAAAACAGATACAATGTTGAATTGGTAGGGCAGGGGTGTCAATGTAATCCACTATATAAACCATACGATCAACTCATTAGATTCTGAAAAAGCCTTCGACAAAATCCAACACCCCTTCATGATAAAGGTCTTGGAAAAATCAGGGATACAAGGAACATACCTAAACANAATAAAGGCAATTTACAGCAAGCCAACATCAAACTAAATGGAGAAAAACTCAAAGCAATCCCACTAAAATCAAGAACAAGACAAGGCTGTTCACCCTCTCCATATCTACTCCATATAATACTCAAAATTCTAGCTAGAGCAGTGAGACAACAAAAGGAGATCAAGGAGATAATTGGAAAGGAAGAAATCAAACTTTTGATGTTTGCAGATGATATGATAGTATACATAAGTAACCCTAAACACTCTACCAGGGAACTCCTACAGCTGATAAACTCCTTCAGTAATGTGGCAGGATACAAGATCAACTCAAAAAAACAAATCAGTAGCCCTCCTATATACAAATGATAAATGAACTGAAAAAAGAAAGCAGGGAAACAACATTCTTCACAATAGCCACAAATAACATAAAATATCTTGAAGTAATTCTAACCAAAGAAGTGAAAGACCTGTATAATAAGAACTTTAAGTCTTTGAAGAGAGAAATTAAAGAAAATATCAGAAAATGGATAGATCTCCCATACTCTTGGATAGGTAAGATTAACATAAGAAAAATGGCAATCTTACCAAAAGTAATTTACAAATTCAATGCAATCTCCATCAAAATCCCAACACAATTCTTCACAGACCTTGAAAGAAAATACTCAGCTTCATTTAGAAAGACAAAAAACCCAGGATAGCCAAAACAATCCTGTTCTTAAATAAAGAAACTTCTGGAGGTATCACCATCCCTGACTTCAAGCTATACTATAGAACTATAGTAATAAAAACAGCTTGGTATTGGCATAAAAACAGACACATGGATCAATGGAATCAAATCAAAGACCCTGACATTAATCCACACACCTATGAACACCTGATTTTTGACAAAGAAGTGAAAAATATACGATGGAAAAAAGAAAGCGTCTTCAACAAATGGTTCTGGCATAACTGGATGGCAGCATGTAGAAGATTGCAAATAGATTCATATCTATCACCCTGCACAAAACTCAAGTCCAAGTGGGTCAAAGACCTCAACATAAATCCAGTTACACTGAACTTGATAGAAAACAAAGTAGGAAATAGCCTTGAATACATTGGCACAGGAGACTACTTCCTGAATATAACACCAGTAGCACAGACACTGAGATGGACAATTATTAAATGGGACCTCCTGAAACTGAGAAGCTTCTGTAAGGCAAAGGACATGGTGGGAAAAGATCTTCACAAATACTCTTTTGCTACATACCTCTGTTCTCTCTGGCTCTTACAAACTTTATGTTCCCTTTTCTTTGACAATCCTTGAGCATTTTGGGAAGAGGTTGTGATATAACAAAAGGTAGTGAATGTAATGTGAGATTGCCTGGGAACCCTGTCTTCATTAAATGGACCCTTCTTGGGAGCTCAGAGTCTTATTTTAGATAAATAATTCATTCATATCCATTGTACTTTTGACATATTCATGTGTCATATGCTAAGTGTAATGAAAATCCAAAATAGCTTAATACTACGTATATTTTGCATATTAGGAATTTAGACTTCTAATATTTAAATTGCATTAGTATATTACTTAGGACTTTGAGTGGGGGTTTGAGATTAACAAAGTCAAACTGAGTGAGTTCTCTTTCATTTAAGCATCCAGCTTCCTTATTAGTTCTTTACTAATGTCATCCAAACTTGATAAATGAGATCTGGCTCATAATTAAACATCTTGCTAGACAAAGATCATCCATTTACTCTCCTACAATTCTAAGAAATACATAAAACTACAACACAACGGCAACATTACAGTTGGTTCAAGTTATTTCAGTGCAATTATGGAAGAAGAATTTAAAAATAATCAAGCACACATGAGTTAAACAGCTGTATTCTGTCATGCCCTCTTCTCTCTACATTGGACTGAAACATTTGAACTTACCAGCTCAGCACATCTTTCTCCTTTAAGCCGTTTATGTCAGGGATTTTTTTTTTATCTGCAACAGAAAAGTGAACGGGTGCATTACCTTTAATAAGTCTGTAAAATTGTAAAATGTACGTGATCTTCCTAAGCAGTACACAAAGTCATACTATTCATATCGAATAATATGAAACTTATCTCCAAATGTTCCCTGATTCAGTAAAATTAAAAACATGCAGCGTCTTGAACTCTGGAATGCATAAAGGATAAAATGTTAGAAGACATGTGATGGGAATGTCTTTNTAAAAATGTGTTGCTCTGATTGGTTCATAAATAAAGCTGTTTGGCCAATGGTGAGGCAGAATAAGGTTAGGCGGGACATTCGAACTAGGGGAAGAGAAGCAGAGAGCAGAGCTGGGCAGACGCCGTTCTGCCATCTAAAAAGCAACATGTAANGGTGGCGCACAGGTAAAGCCACGTGGAACACGTGGCGACATAGATTTATAAAATGGGTTAATTTAAGATGTAAGAGCTAGCTAGTGAAAAGCCTGCCAGGGCCATAGTTTAAAAATGATATAAGCCTCTGTGTGTTTATTTGGCAGACATGAGTAATAATATCACCAATGTGCCCTTAGTTACCTGCTTCACTCTGTGACAGCTTCTAAAAGGAGCTCATGCGATCCTAACACTCAACCTTGCCTGCCTCATGAAATTCCTTCCCATTGAGTAACTTGTCTGATACATAGATTATGAGCATGATGGGAGCACATCATTTCCATGAGTGCTTTGCAAAAGAGTACGCATTTTTGTCTTGTTAGCATATTCTCTCAATGTCTGCCTCTTTCTCCACTTGGCTGAAGTAAGATGTTAGAGGTCAGAGATGAATAAAGTGAGGAAAGTTACCAACTAATGGGGAATGGAAAACTGAGTCTCTTGTCAAGTCACCCGTGTGGAATAAATTCCACTGCCAATCACATAAATGAGCTTGAAATATCGTTGTTGGCAATTAAGCTCTCAGCCTAAGCCCTAGCCCAAACCTAGATTTTTAACCTCATAAAAACTACAGAAAGACCTGCCTGAATCAGCAGACTTTTGAACCACAGAAACTGTGAGATCCTCTAAGTCTGGCNTTACTAATAATCTCTAAATGTATTTTACAATCTATAAATAATAAGATGAAATAAATTAATTTCTCCATAGTTTTCTATCATTATCATGCATCCTACTCTACGGACTTAGCATCAAAGACAAGATTATTTTAGAATTTGAATCAATTGTCTTAATAATTGATGAGACAGTAGCATTTTCATTCCAGATTTCATATTTTCTCCAGTTTGGTTGATTTTATATGTTTGTCATTGTGAAATAGGAAATAATGAAGTCAAACTATTATATCTCCATATTGTGGAAATAAAATATTTAAAAGCTTGAGATTAATTAATCTATATTAGTTCCACAACATTCAGACTATCTTAATTGTCTAGATAAATGGTTCTTGTGGGTTGAGATCACTTTGGGGGTTAAATGACCCTTTCACAGGGGTTACCTAAGACCATTAGAAAACATAGATATTAACATTATAATTCATAACAGTAGCAAAATTATAGTTATGAAGTAGCGATGAAAATAATTTTACGCTAGCAGTCACCACAACATGAGGAACTGTAGTAAAGAGTTACAACATTAGGAAAGTTAAGAACCACTGGTCTAGATTATGAAGTGGCACCATATTTTCCAAAAGTGACATAGTGCCATGATGAATTTCTAGATATATATATAATTAATATGTACAACTATAGACAAATATAATTAATAAAAATTAATGTATGTAGCAATCCAGCAATTAACCAGTTGATTAATCAATTAATGTATTTGAAGCAGGGTCCCTCTATATAAATCCATCTAGGCTGGAACTTAAAATGATGGCCCTGTCTCTGNCTCTAGAGTGGTAAAACATAGAGAGGTACCACTACATCTACTTTTCGCATCCTAAAATGACAAAAAGTTTTGGGAGATTTGCTAATGTTAAAATCTATTTAATAGTCAGAATACCTAAGAGAAATGTTTTTCACAATATTAACTTGAAACTATCATATGTCAAATCANAATTTAAATCTGACTTTTTCCGAATACATTATATGTGAAAATATGTTTCTCTTTGTTTCAGGTTCAGGAAAAATGTGGTTACAATCTTTTCATCATTTTGTTGTTATTTATTTCCAAAACATAAATGCAATTCCTTTTTGGTTAGATTTTAGGTCTTAGATTTTTTTCTGATTCTTTGTGGACATTTGTTTTATATGCTACTCATATGAACTCTATAGAAACAGTCAGCTGTATATGTAACCCTGTTTTAGCATAGAAACAGTGATTAAAGGAGCATATTTGATATTTTGTGTGATTTGTATGTTAAGTGAGAAAAATCCCAGCTCTGTATGAGCTGGAGTTATAGTTTATCCCAGAAATATAGGTGAGTTTAATATGTTTTCTGGGTAAGTACTATAACTGATTACATTAATCGATAGGGAATAAAGGAAGAAAGTAGATATAAGTACTTCAATAAATAAAGTGAATTTTATAGAATGTGTTTCCACTGTAAAAACAAGCAGAATTAATCCATTCAATTAATGTAGGATATTCACTATTTATAAGTAGGTATAGAAAACTTATGAAGATAGATCCTATGCTTAGCCATGTAATGATATATATATATATATATACATATATGTGTGTGTATATAAGTGAAATAACATAAAATGTGTTCTATGTCTAAAAGGAAATTAAATAACAAATGAAATACAGAAATATAGCTGGTAAAATTACTAAATATTTCAAAATAAAACAATATACTTATAAATAAAAATGCATTAGCAATTGTAATCAATAAAAGAAAGCAAGCAGAAGTACCTGGAATACAGATTTCAAAAGAAGGATACAGTAAGAAATCAAACTCAGTCAATGAATGGACTGATGAAATGAACATTGTTTCACAACACATGCAATAGATACAGCCAATAAACATATGAGGAAATGTTCAAGCTCAGTAGCTGTTAGAGAAATGGACATTAAAACCATGTTCAGACTCTATCACACTCAAGCAGCAATGGTAATTAGTATGAAAAGAAGCAATAAAATGCTGTCAAGGATGTGGGTGAAAGAGAACCCTCATACACTACTGGTAGGACAGTAAATTAATTCAAACACTATGGAAGTCAGTGAGGCAGTCTCTCAAAACATAAAAAAGATCTATCATATGAACCAGCTATGTTGCTCCAGGGAATTTACCTGAAGGAATCCTTGTCAATATATCACACAGATGTGTGTACATCAATATTTACTGAAGCACTATTCATGATAGCTAAGTTATGGAACCAAACTGGCAAAAGAAAATGCGGTATGTGGTGTGTGTGTGTGTGTGTGTGTGTGTGTGTGTGTGTGTATGTACACACACACACAATGGGATTGTTTTCACCCATGAACAAGATAACATTATGTTTTTTCAGGAAAGTGGATGCAACTAGAGAGAATCATATTAAGTGAATTAATCAATTAAGTGAATTGTCTCAGAAAGACGAATCTATTTGTTTCTCATTTGGTTTCCTAGACTGTAAACAGTTGCACAAATTCAAGTATCTATCTATGGCATGATCATCTTTCATAACACAATGGCATCCAGACTAATATGGTAGAAATAAAGATCTCACAGCACAAATTTTAAAAGGAAGTAATCATCTTTTCTGCTCAACAAAAAATAAATATGCATGATCTATATGAGGAATAATTTGAAGAAGCTGCTAGCATATTTTTGTCACTTGTAGCAAAAGAAATAATGTTAATAAAATAATGAAACATACCACATTTATATTTTGGAATACCCTATGACAAGTGGGGATCTGAAACCCTATTCTGGCCTGTCAGACAAGAGTGACTGTCTTAGGTTGGAATATACATTAAACAGTAGCAACATGTGTATTAAGGCATTGATTCAGGGAAGCAGGCATTACAGCATCCTGGACCAGAGTAATGATTATGTAAAACATGAAAATCATGTCGACAGGGAAAAGCCAAGTGGGTATAGAGCAATGGTGTGAGAAATTAATAATGATCTTTCCCATCAAATTGTAAGCCAAATTATACCACAACAGGGCCTACAAGGAGAACATCTTCAAATTGATTAATGGACATATGGAAGAAGTGTAGTTAGCTAGGTAGCATAGCTCTTAGGTCCCTTTAAGATAAAGGCACAAAAGTATCTTTGAAGATCTGATAAAGATGTGCTATACTGATTCAGAGTGGCCATTAGCATCCAGCACAGAAACAAAACAACCGTTTCTATTTGGATACTTCAAAGGACAAAAATCCCACACATCTTTACAAAATGCATTCCCATTTAACTGAAGGCAAGCCAGGCTGTTCATTGACACAACCCTAAGCCCTATGCCTGGCTTCTCATTTCAATGCAGTTGGCAAAGACCTGCCTTGCATTAAAAAAAAGAATATTTATTGTCAGAAAACAGAGAGTGATTTGGAAATACTTCAGTTATAAATATTTTGCAGTTTAAGAGTTTCTTTCATGAAAATTAAGCAGGCAACCAAAATTGCATATTTCCATAGAAGCAGCAGCAGCAGCACAAAAGAGAATCACTAGACAGAAAATTCCCAAGAGCTGAATAGCAGCAAATCTTAATGTAAATATAGATGGTTCCTCAAAAGGAATGGCAAAGTAACACAGAACAAAATGCATGTTGTTAAGACAAAAAAGAAAATGACTTAGAAAGAAATGAAAGGGAACAAAAGTCCATCAAAGAACAGAATGGGTTTGAAAAATTGGCTGGAAGAACTTCTCAGAATCTTGTGGTGACAGATTTTGCAGACCCCCCAANTCTAGATCCTAGCTGTACTAAAGGTTCCAAATAAGAGCCTGAAGGAGAAGAGGAAAGTCAGGATGATTTTCTGCATTGGAAACCAGACTTGAACCTATATTCACAGTCTCCTGCTGTTGTCTCATGAGATCATAGAAGATGGACCTACACTTGCCTGTGGTTTGGTGTTATGAGCAAACACCACCAGACACTGACAGAAGTAAGTTGGCTCCTAGAATAAAAATTAAACTTATTTTAAATGTTTGCTTTGCAAAATGGTTGTCACAAGTGTGTGTGAGAAATTTCTCAATGAGATGTACATTTTGATCAACAGAGGGAGTAAAACAAGTTGCCTTGTCTAAAGTGAAGGGGCCTGACCTACTTACTGTAGGCTTCCACGCAGCAAAAGTTGTAGCAATAGATAATTTTATTTGCTTGGCGTTGAGCTGGGCATTGGCTTTTTCCTACCTTCAGAGTGACACTTAGACTAGAACTTACAGAATTATAATCAAAGATCGAAGAACTTTGAATGGGGGCTGAAACACAACCCTTGGCTTCCCTGGTCCTCCAGGAGACTTTCTCATTGGCTTAATGTAGATGCTGGGACTTAGTCTTCTTGATTCTGTGAGTCAGTTCTTTACAGTAAACCAACCCTCCCACTCTCTCTCTGTCTCTGTCTTTCTCCTTCTCTTCCTCTTCCTCCAATTCTTCCTTTCTTTTTCCATCCCTCCCTATAAGACATAAAATGTTTGTGGGAAAAATAAATGTTTTGTTCTCAGAGAGGAAGTGAACAGGAGGAAGAAAGGGAAGAGGAGAGAGGAGAGAGAGGAGAGAGGAGAGAGAGAGAGAGAGAGAGAGAGAGAGAGAGAGAGAGAGAGAGAGATCCTAAGATCCTATTGATTATGTCCTTTTAGAGAAGTTTGGTTTAGTGATGAAATTGGTTCAAGAAAAACAGAATTTGAAGGAAGGTCTTTTACTTTTTCAACTTATTTCTGGAGATCCCTTAGCTTGACTTTAACAGATTACATTTGAAGAGGCTAGTGACTATGTTTCTAATACCAATGAGCATTGATTATCTATCCATAGCATGATGTCACAATAGAGGCATGCTAGATATCTATTGAGTACTCCTAATCCAATAACAAGCAAAGAATTGGGTAAACACTTGCTCTGAACTCATACAGACTAGATGAGACTCCANATATCATTTTCTTTCACTGATNAGTTAATTTTCTCAGGATCCAGTGTGTGGCATATTGATATGCTATGCCTAAAGTTAGTGATAAATTGTTGCATCCTGCTAATCCTATGATAAAAACACCTACAACACTTGTTGGTCATCCTTGGNTTTTGGAGGCAACAAATCCTGATGTAGGCCTGCTATCTCACTCATCAAATAGCCTCCAAAGCTGCTAATTTGAGATTATTCAGGACAGGAGAAGGCTCTACAGTTTGTGCAGGAGGATGCTGTGTATCTTCTTTGTAGATCAGGCAACTTGACCTGGCTTCTCCAACTGGGCTGAAATTGTTAATGGCTGATCACGTTGCTGTTTGTAAATTTTAGCAGGCTCCTATGAAGAAAGTATTATTCTAGGACTTCTGGTGTTTTTGCCCAAACATATTATCTTTCTTAGATAATCATTATCATTTTAAGAAACACCTTTTGGCCTAATAATAAAACCTTGATAGAGGCATCAAGTTATCTGGTCTGATTTTCCATGAACTGGTTATTGTATGAGCAAGCTAGCAACACATGAATCTGTGTGCACAGGAGTACTCTATTATCTAGAAAAGGGGTCTTACCTAACAAAGCCCACGCAAATCCTGAAGGCATGAGTCAGTCCCATAGAGATGAATCTCAAATGCTAACTCCTGCTTGATTACTACAACCTCATGGAGTTTCTCTATGTTTCACTGATAAAGAGAGATAAAACTTAGAGTTGCTAGTACAGGGTTCTTCACAATACTTAGGTACCATCTAATAGTGGACAGCAATAGCAACAGAGACTCTTTAGAGATCATCTCTAACATCAACAATGTAAAACATTACCTAAAGGTTGTGAGCACTTGGTGATACACTACGTGTGGAAGGGAAAGTGGTCATGTGGGCTGACATGCCAACTCACAGGCCTTGAACAGTGCTCTGATGCAGGGCTTTTAGTCTTGTGGTGCTGTAATAGAAAACCTGGGACTAGGTATTTTATAATGAATAGGACTCACAGTTTTGAAGTCTGGAAAGTTTAAGCTCAAGGATCTTTAACACAAATGTGATTTTAAAATCTCTGTATAGGTTACATATTCAATAGGGATATATTTGAGTTGATTAGTTTTATGAGCTAAATTGACTGGGTCATGGAATACCCAACTACTAGGCTAAACACTATTCTTTTTGTGTCTTCAGAAGAATTTCTGAGGCAGATTGATATTTGAATTAGCAAACTGTATAAAGTAACTTGCTGTCCATGGTACTGGTGACAGGTGGAGGTTTCATCCATCAGAACAAAGCAGAAGTACCCCTATAAGTTTCAACTATCTGGCTTCCAAGCTAAGAAATGCCCCATCTTCTGCCCTGAACCTGGGATTGCCTCAATCCTGATGGGATTGATTTCTGAGTGCCTGTGTCTTTAGCTGCTCTTTGTAGATCTTAGGCATTGTCAGTAACCATAAGCATTCCAGCCAGTTCCTTGTGATAAATCTTCATCCATTTCTGCTCTCTGATGTATCCACACTAATGTAATAGGGAAATAAATGATAAAATAAAATGATACCATCTTATTTTTTATTATATGCCCTAAATAGTGATGATAATAATATCTAGCCCTAAGTGAGTTCATATATGTTTGATATTCTGACAAGATATTTACAGACATCCAAAATATCAGGGTACTTATAATCCACATATCTTCCTTTTGTTCCAAACTCTGAACCAAGAGGTAATATTAACATCTATAGTCTTCATTTGAGCTTTAGTAGCTCCTTTTAAAAAATGAAGTAAATAGTATGTTAAAATTTCACCAACAAATTCTGAAGCTAATATGTGAATGAAGGAATCCTTGGTTTTATTGTTCATATTCTCAGCCATAATATTTATTTCCCTGGAGAAAATAAGCCTAGGAAAATAAATTANGTAGTAATGGAAGAAAACCTCAAAACATAACAATTAAATTATAATGTAATTTTTATTAATATTTTAAATGTGCCCATAATTATATGCTTTGGGGGTGTTACTATGTTTTAGATGAGTATATAGCAATCCCAAAAAATTATGCTACACATATCCATGACAGAATTGTTCCTGCAACATTTTATTTATTGCACAACCTATNTTGTTTACTTGGTGAGAAACTAGGAAAACCTTTTGCTGAGACTTTGTTATAGCTCGATCTTTGACTTCACAATTTAAAGTGTTGTTCACTGAGATTCAAGAGGTTTCTTAAGGAACAAAATTGCTCTAGACATCGCCCATAAACTTTGTAATATACTGAGCTTCATTTCACCTAAGACCTTAGCTTTCCCAGTAGCTGTTAAGCCTTTCCACTTGATAGAGAAAAGACTTTTGTGGATGACATCGCCAAAGCTTTCTTTACTTTGTCCTGGAGTGTTTTTGGTCTNGTTCCAAGGATTATTGATTATCTTTCCTCCTCTATATCCTCTATGTCCTNACAGAGAAAGAACACAAGGTGGAGGGAACACCTCCTGAAAATCAGGTTCCTCACAGAAAGTGTTCCGATAACAGATGTGCGATGTGTGGTCATATTAACTGAAATGATTTCTGCTTAATAATTATAACCCTATGCTATTTATTTTATTTTATTCCCCACATAAATGTAAGTAATAAAATTTTATGAGAACAAATTAATAAAGGTTAATGACATGATGATGATTTATAGCTTCTATTTGTTGTCTCTTTGTGACATGTGCATGTTTGCTGTGAAGGCAAATTTATAGGTAATTGAGGACTGGTGCATCTTCTTACTCTTACATTAATAATCTTGATTTTAGAATCTTTTTGGTACTTTCAGCACATACGAAGTACACATTTTCTAGGAAAGTATTAAACTNACATGCACATTCAATCTCTTTGTTTAAGGGCAGTTGCTTAGCAATGAGTTTCTAATGCCACACATTGCTGAAATTTTTCAAAGTACTTTTCTGTAATTTATAAATGTCAATGACTTGCTCCATACAACTTTCCCAAACACTCCTCCCCTCTTTTGTGGAACCATTGGCTTGACTGAAGGGCTTTTTGGCTATCAAAGTAGGGAGAAGTTAGGGATATATACTGTTGGGATAATATAGATGAACTTCACAGCCATTTTCTTGATTGCTAAGTTGTTCCTAGTTCTTATCATGTAGAAATTCCTACCACAAAATCTACTATCTCCTTTCTATCAAGTCACCGGCACTGTGACAAAAGGAGACTGGTGCATAGATTATTTTGCAATGTAAATGTGTCCTAAGCTGTGTAGTACTAGAAGTATGTGAGTATGGAAAGAATTGAGGATAATTCTTAAGGATAATAAGTGTGGATCTGAAACTCATTCCTTGAAATTTTTTCCCAGCAATCATATAGCTGCCATGACACATGGAGGGCTAAATTATTGCATATTTCAAATCAGATCAACTATATATATCAAGGTGAAATTTTGCTCTTGAAATAAAATAATCTAATTGTGTGCAACAGAAAGATAATGACATAATTTTGATTAGAGCTTCATGATTTTCTCATTCTGTACATATAAAAATATAAGAAAATATTTGAACTCGGTAATGATTAATGAGATTTTATAAGGTTTTTTATATGTGTTGAAATTGCTTGATATCAGTTGCTCATTAAATCAATATGATTGATCACCAACACATTATTAAATACATAAATAAAATTGAGTATATATATTTACATTTTTTGTTTTATTGAAAATAGATTCTTGCTGGGTGATGGTGATGCACTCCTTTAATCCCAGCACTNGGGAAGCAGAGGCAGGTGGACCTCTGTTAGTTTCAGGCCATCCTGGTCTATATAGCTAGTTCTAGGAAAGTCAAGGTTACACAAAGAAACCCCATCTTGAAAAAACAACAACAAAAAGTGCTTTTTCTCACACAATATATCCTGATTACAGTTTCCCCTCCTTCTACTCCTCGCTTCCCTTCTGGGTCTACTCCTTTTCTGTCTCCCATTAGAAAAGAAAAGACTTCTCAGAGGTAAACAATGAAACACAATAAAATAAAATACAATAAAATGAAGCAAAGGCTATCATATCAAAGTTGGACACAGCAACCCAGCCACAGGGAATGAGTTCCAAGAGCAGGCACAAGAATCAGAGGGCCANGGTTTCTCACAGTCAGGAGTCCAATAAAAATACTAAGCTAGTAGCTGTAATACATATGCAGACGACTTGATGCAGACCATTGTAGGCCCTGTGCTTGCTTCTTCAGTCTCTGTGAGCTCATATGTACCTTGCATAGTTGATTCAGAGGGCCTTGTTCTCCTGGTGTCCTCTCCCTTCTGGCTTCTCATATTCTTTTTGCCTCCTCTTCTGCAGGATTCTCTGAGCTCTCAGGGAGGAGTATGACGGAGACCTCGGAGTCAGAATCTCTTTATGCTTGCTGCCTGTGGGTCTCTGCATCTATTACATCTTCTGCTGGAGGAAGCCTCTCCGGTGATGACTGGAAAGGGCACTGATTTGAGTCTAGCAGAGTATCATCAGGGATTTATTTAGTTATATCAGTAGTGTTTGGTTTTAACNTGGGTCTCTGGACTATCTAGTCTCTAGTCCAAGCAGTGTCCAGTGTGGGTTTATCCTCATGGAGTGGGTCTTAGGTCAAAGCAGACACAGGTTGGCTACTTCCCCAAGTTCTATGCCACCATTGCCCCAGCATATTATACAGGCAGGAAAAATTGTAGGTCAAAGGTTTTATAACTGGGTCCATGACAATGTTTCTCTTTTGGGTGCCTGCAGAGTACCTTACAGCACCAAAGAGACTAGACCTTAAGTGAGGGCTCCAGGTGGACACCAGCTCAACTTCTTTGTGCTCAGTGAGTTGTGTCTGTGTTGCCCTTGGCAATGGGTCCCTGAATTCAGTTTGGGATGGGCAACCCTTTGTCTTAGGAACAGCCTGGGTTGCCTGGGGATTTCTATTGGACCGCCTTTGGCCGAAAACTCAATTGAATGCATTCTAGTCCCACCACTGCAAGCCTCACCTGGCTTGACTACAAGAGATGGCCAATTTAGGCTCTTATCCCCCATTACTAGGAATCCTCATTAGTATCATCTTCATAGACTCCAGTAAGTTTCCACTGCANTAGGTTTCCATGCCAACTTCCAAATGCTCCCCACTAATTCCAGCCATCTCTCCTTGTACTCTCTCCNTTTACCCTATATAACCCCTTATCTGCTCCTCTGTTTGCCTTCTCCACACCCACCTCTAGTCCATCAGCAAAATCTATTCTATTTACTCTTCCAGGTATATACCTGCATCCCCACTAGACCCCTCCTCTTTACCGGACCTCTCTGAGTGTATGGACTGGTGATTGGTTATCATTTAATTAACAGCTAATGTCCTCTTAAGTGAATATATACAATATTTACATTTNTGGGTCTGGGTTACCTCACTTAGGATGATTTTTTTTTCTAGTTCCATCCATTTGCCTGCAAATTTTATGATGTCATTTTTTTAACAGTGGAGTAATACTCCATTATGTAAATAAAGCACAATTTCTTTATCCAGTCTTCTCTTGAGTATATCTGGTTTTATGTTGAGGTCATTAATCAACTTAGACTTGAGTTTTATACAGGGTTATAAATATANATCTATTTGCATTCTTCTACATGTAGACATCCAGTTTGACCAACACCATTTGTTGAAGATGCTTTCTTTTTTCCATTGTATATTTCTGGCTTCTATATCAAAAATCATGTGTCCATAGA
>LZPO01055924.1:28577-41898 GCA_001675575.1 Neotoma lepida
TCCTCTGGATCCATTTCCTATCTGTGTCCCTTCAGAATAAAGCAAGACTCCAATAGATGACTACCAAACACAACAAAACAATGTGCAATAAGACAAGGCAAAAGCCCTCATACCAAGGCTAGACAAGACACCCCAACANGAGGCAAAGCATTCCAAGAGCAGGCAAAAGAATCAAAGGCACACCTTCTCCTACAGTCAGGAGTCCCATAAAAACAAGAAGCTAACAGCTCAAACATACACAGAAGACATGGTTCAGACCCATGCAGGCCCTGTACTTGCTGCTTCAGTCTCCATGAGCCCATATGTGCCCTGCTTAGTTGATTGAATGTGCTGTTTTCCTGGTGTTCTCCATTCCCCGACTCCTAAAATCTTCCTATCCCCTCTTCCATCAGATTCCCAGAGCGCCCAAGGGAGGGACCCAATGGAGACCTCAAATTTAGACTCTCTCTCCACATAATGTCTGGCTGTGAGTCTCTNCATCTGTTTCCATCTGCTGCTTGAGAAAGCCTCTCAGATGACTGCTAGACGAAGGACTGATCTATGAGTATAGCAGAATATAATTAGGAATCATTACATCAATTTTTTTGACCAGTTGTGTTTGGTTCTACCCTAGGTTTCTGGGCTATANAGTCTCTGGTTTCTAGCCATCCAAGCAGTGTCAGGCATGGGCTCCCTCTCATGGAATGGGCTTCATGTTACATCATATATTGGTGGCNACTCCCACATTGCCCCAGCATATCTTGCAGGTGCCAGTTCAATCTCTCCATGTTCAGTGAGCTGTATGGACATTGTCTTCAGCAATGGGGCTCCACTGTCATTTTCAGAAAGCAACCCTCTGTCTTAGCAACAGCCTGGGTTGTTGGAGTACTTCCACAAGACCCCCTGGGCAAAAACTCAACTGAATGCAACCCAGTCCACCACTGGNAACTTTGCCTGAATACAAGAGATGACCAGTTCAGACAGAATCTGTATCCGTCCCTTACTAGGAGTCCTCATTAGGATCATCCTCATAGATTCCTAGAAGTTTCCACTCACTAGGTTTCCACATAGCCCCCACACAAATGTCCCCCAAGTCCAGCTTTCTCTCCCCCCACTCTCTTCCTCCATCCCATTCCCCTCCATCCAGTCTCTTCTGGTCCTGTCCTCACCCAACCCCNGTCTACCTGCAAATACTGTTCTATTTCTCCTTCCCAGAGAGATCCATGTTCCCCCAGAGCTTTCCTCTTTACTTATTGGCTGATATCCATTTATAAGTAATTACATATCATGTTTTTCTTTCTGGATCTGGGTTACTATACTGAGGATGATTTTTTTCTAGTTCCATCCATTTTCCAGCAAATTTCATGATGCCATGTCTTAAATAGCTGAGTAATACTCTATTGTGTAAATGTACCACATTTTCTTTATCCATTCTTCAGTTGAGGTACATCTAGCTTGTTTCCAGTTTCTGACTATTAGGAATAAAGCTGCAATGAACATAGCTGAGCAAGTGTCCTTGTGGTAGGATGAAGTAGCCACTGGGTTTATGCCCAAGAGTGGTATAGCTGGGTCTTGAGGTAGAGCCCCAATTTTTCTGAGGAACTACTGTATTGATTTCCATAGTGGCTGTACAAGTTTGCACTCCACAAGTAACAGAGGAGTGTCTCCATGTTCTGCATCCTCACAAGCATGAGCTATTACTTCTGTTATTGATCTTAGCTATTCTGACAGGTATAAGATGGAATCTCAAAGTAGCTTTGATTTACAATTCCCTGATGGCTAAGGATGCTGAGCATTTTTTTAAGTATTTCTCAGCCATTTGAGATTCCTCTATTGAGAATTCTGTGTTTAGATCTCTACCCCATTTTTCAATTGGATTATTTGGTTTTTTTATTCTAGTTTCTTTAGTTCATTACAGATTTTGGNTATTAGTCCTCTATAGGATGTGGAGTTGGTGAAAATCTTTTCTCATTCTGTAGGCTGCCACTTTGTCCAAATTAGTGTCCTTTGCCTTATAGAAGCTTTACAGTTTCATATGTCCCATTTATTAATTGTTGTTCTTACTGCCTGTTCTGTGTTCTGTTCAGAAAATTGTCCTCTGTGTCTGTTGCTGTTCTGGCTTTACTGACCCCTGTACCCTTAGGGGCAGAAGGTGAGGAGATGCAGAGTCAACAGCACAGACTCCAGAAGTTGCGAGCAAGCTCATTTATTAAACAAAGGATTGAGGTATTTATGTGTGGGCTGTTTGGCANGCTTTGCTTCTATGGCTATTGTGGAGTTGCTTGATTTGGCCCTGTTGTCATCTAGGGGGTCCAGTTTCAGGCTCCTCTGGGACAAGGTGACTGCACATGTCACAGCTTTTTTTACTTGAGGCTTAGCCCGTTCATCTGGCATGTGGGCCTTATCTGCCTCATTTTACTCTTTATTTTAAAAATTTCAGGTAAACAGTGGGAATTGGGGTCCTTGGCTCCAATATTGTCTTCCCCACCTCAGGAGCTCTCCAACATGGCAGCTGTGCCTGTATTAGGTCGGTCCACCTAATGGACTCTTACCTGTCTTTGACTACCAACTCTCCAATGGTGGCAACTCTGTTGGATGCTATAATTATGATGGTCCCATTGGACCTTTCCATATTGCCCAGGGCCTTATGCTGTGCCATTCTCTTTTGCATCAACAACATTTTCTTCTTCCTAAAAAATAAAAGCTAATGTACTTTTAGAAATAGCATCATATGGCATTCTAGTATTATAGGTACCCCCCTGATTCCNTTGGTTGGATTCTTTGATACCTCACCTGCATGGTCCTGAATTCAACCACTGCAATCATTTTTGAACAAAGGTCATGGATCTATTAAAGAGGCCCAAATGCTAGAACCAGAAATATTACNATAAGTGTTCTCAGCAGTGTGGAAATTGGCATGGTCAGCCAGGGTGACAAATAGAACAAGGATTCAAACCAACCCTGGTTCACCTCTCTTTCCCTTTTTCTCTTGCTGAGTCCTTCTCTTACTTTTGCCATGGAATCCTTCACTACACCAGAGTGATCTATACAGGAGCAGCATTCCTATCCTAGGGCTGCACATAACTCTCCTTGTTGAAGGTGCATTAAATCCAACCCCCACCTCTTTTGTAAAACGATTTCCGCAAGGGAGGATAAAGATTCCTGAAGGTGGGAAATAGAGCTCTCCAACCTTTCTATATCGATGTCAATGGCTGCTCTTAGGCTGGNATAGTGTTGGTTTTGAGTAATCAATGAGACTGTTCCTGTCCTGACTCCAGCCAGACTGGCTCCCAACAAGATAGTGAGTGTAAGTGCCATTAATGGTTCTCTTTTTACCCTGCTGCTTGAGGCCATGCTCCATCTAGTGAGAAATTCCTCATCTGAATGATAGAGGAGTCTGGGGACCAGCCATATTAGCATGCAGAAACTTTTTTTTTTTTAATTGAGGAGCATTGTGGTGTGAACACAAGGTGTCAATCCTGTAGAACAGGCGCACCAGGTATCATTGTGGGGAATAAGGTATTATGAACCATTGGACAGTGCATGAGTCTGGTTCATCTGGCTTGTAGGCCTCATCTGCCTCATGTTTCAATACCTTCCTGGCTCTTCCCTACTCTCTCTCTATCAGGTTCAGTGCATCCATTTTTGTGCTGAGGTCTTTGATCCACTTGGACTTGAGTTTTATGCAGGGTGATAGATATGGATCTCTTTGCTTTCTTCTAGATACAGATATCCAGTTTGACCACACCATCTGTTGAGTATGCTATCTTTTTTTCTGGTATATATTTCTGAGTTCCTCATTAAAAGTCAAATGTTCATAGGTATGTGGATTTATGTCTGAGTCTTCCATTCAATTTTATTGATCAACCTATCTGTTTTTATGCCAATACACATGGTTTCTGTTACTATAACTCTGTGTAGTACAACTTGAAATCAGGGATGGTAATATCTTGAACAATTCTTTTATTGTTTATGATTGTTTTAGTTATCCTGGGTTTTTGTTTTTCCATATGAAGTTGAGAATTTACTTTTCAAAGTCTGTAAAGATTTGTGTTGGGATTTTGATTGCTTTTGATAGAATAGACATTTTTACTATGTTAATCCCACTGATCCATGAGCATGGGAAGATCTTTCCATCTTCTGATATCTTCTTAAATTTTTTTCTTCAAAGACTTGAAGTTTTTGTCATACAAGTCTTTCACTTGCTCTTTTAGAATAATCCCAATATATTTTGTATTATTTGATGGTACTGTCTCCCCTGATTTTTTTCTCAGCCCATTTGTCATTTGTATATAGGAGGGCTATTCATTTTTTCTTTAGTTAATCTGGATCCAGCCTCTTCACTGAAAATGCTTATCAGCTGAAGGTATTCCNTGGTGGATTTTTTGTGGTCACTTATGTATACTATCATATCATCTGCAAATAAGGATACTTTGAATTCAGCCTTTCTAATTTGTATCCCCTTGATCTCCTTCAGTTANTGCTCTAGCTAAAATTCCAAGTACTGCATTGAATAGATGTTGAGAGACTGGACAACCTTGCCTTGTTTCTGATTTTAGTGGGATTGTTTTGTGTTTCTCTTCATTTAACTTGGTGTAAGCTATAGGTGTGCTGTAGATTCCCTTTATTATGCTAAGGTATATCACTTGCATCATTCATTCCTACAGAATTTTTCTCATGAAGGTGTGTTGGATTTTGTCAAAGGGATTTCCTACAGCTAAAAAGATGGTCATGTTTTTTTTTTCCTTTCAGTTTCTTTATGTTGTGGATTACATTTACAGATTTTCATATGTTGAACCACCCTTGCATTTTTGGGATGAAGCCTACTTGATAATGGTGGATTTTTGATGTGTTCTTGGATTTGGTTTGTAAGTATTTTATTGAGTTTTTGTTTTGCATCTATGTTCATGAGGGAAATTTATCTGTAATTCTTTCTGAGTCTTTATGAGGTTTGGGTGTCAGGTAACTATGGCCTTATAAAATAAATTGNGCAATGTTTCTTCTGTTTCTATTTTGTAGAATAACTTGAGGAGTATTGGCATCAACTCTTCTTGGAATATCTAGTAGTGTTTTGTGCTAACATGTCTAGCCCTGGGCTCTTTTTGTTTGAGAAACTTTTAATGACTGTGTCTATTTCTTGGGGGTTATAGGTCTATTTAAATTATTTTTCTGATATTGGCTTAACTTTGGTCAGTGGTACCTATTGAGAAAATTGTCCATCTCTTTTAGATTTTCCAATTTGGTGAATACAGGTNTTTTTTTATTAAAATTTTTTATTCATTTTACTTACCAATCACAGATCCCCCTCTTCTCTCCTCCTGCCCCCCGCAGGCTCCACTCCCTAACCCACTATCATTCCCTCCTACAAGAGTACAGGTTTTTAAAGTATGTCCTTATGATTCTCTGGATTTCCTCAGTGTCTGTTGTTATGTCCCCCTTTTTGTTTCTGATTTTGTTAATTTGGATAGTCTCTCTCTGCTTTTAGTTGGTTTGTATAAGGGTTTCACTAATTTATTGATTTTCTGTAAGAACCGCCTCTTCATTTCATTGATTCTTTGTATTGTTCTCTTTGTTTCTTTTTTTTTTATTTTAGCCTTCAGTTTATTTCTTGCTGTCTACTCCTCTTGGGTGTGCTTACTTATCTTTGTTCTAAAGCTTTCAGGTTTGCTTTTAGGTTGCTAGAATGAGATCTCTCCAATTTTTTCATGTAAGCATTTAATGCCATGAAATTTCCTCTTAGTACCACTTTCATTTTGTCCCATAAGTTGGGTNTGCTGTGTATTAATTGAATTCTAGAAAGTCTTTAATTTCTTTCTTGATTTCTGCCTTGACCCACTTTTCATTCAGTAGAGAGTTGTTCAGTTTCCACAAGTTTATAAGTTTTCTATTATTTCTGTTGCTGTTGATATCCAGCTTTAATCTACCATAGTCTGATAAGATGCAGGGAGTTATTTCAATTTTTTTTTGTATCTGTGGAGACTTTGTGTCCAAGTATGTGATCAATTTTGGAACAAATTCTATNAGGTGCTGAGAAGAAGGTATACACTTTTATGTTTGGGTGCAATATTCTGAAAATATCTGTCAGGTCGGGGAAGAGAGATCAGGAGATGATGGTCTGTGGTATTAACAGGAGGTGTGGAAACTGGAGAAGGGATGCTGTAGTTGGTATTCTGTTGCAGCACTAAAGGCAAGCCTGAGGGATTGTGTTTGCTGGGGGAACAGAGACAGCAGAGAAGGTCTGTAGGCAGGTTACCTGGTCTCCAGCTTTGNATCTTTAATTTTATGTGTTTAACTTCAAGTTCCTATAGAGGCCAAGAAAATAGAATGAGATATTTAAGGGAAAGGGGATATTATGACAGAGGGATTATGAAAGTAGAAAGAGAGAATACTGAAATGAAATTTTGAAGCAAGCAGGGAGGGCAAGCGAGACACGGAGACAGGAGAAGTGTTAACCAAAGAGAAGAGGTAATGACAAATCTATGCAGAAATATATTATGTTATAGGTAAACNCAAAATGAATTTTAGAAAATAAAAATAATTTGAAGGAAGATAACCTTCATGCCTGGAAAATACTGTTCCTAGAAACCATAGAAAACAAGCAAATCATCAGTGCTAGGGATGGAGCAACTTGTTATGAACTGTTGGTCAGGCAGATACCCGAAGACCGAAAACAGTACAGGCTATTACCATTCCTCCTGGTTTTACAATATAACTGGATGATAAAACTCTGTTGCTGAAGAGACCACACATTTTAGTTGCATGACATAGAGAAACAAAGTTGAAACTGATCTAGAAGCTTCTTCCCTACCCACTATCATCCAGAGTTGGAGCAAGTGCTGCACAGGCTTCTGGAGGAGAAAAGGCATCAGTATATTTACCCAACTGTGAACTCTACAAACTATGAGACNAACCTGCCAAGCAAGATATGCTTACTTATGCAACAGTGACTTTGCTGATATGGGGGAGTTCAGAGGTCCTAGTGGATGGAGGTTAAATACTANCATTTAGCTCAATTCACATAGCATCAAATTATCTTCTATGTATCTATGTTTATATTCATANGCAAACACTATTATTAGTCTTAATCACAGATGTCTCTTTTACAGTGAGTGATGGTGAATTCAGAGATGCATGACTGCCTATGATGCTGAGAATAAGTGATGAATGAGGGCAAAGCTCTAAATAAGACATTTATGCTATCACTTCTAAGGCTCATAGAACTCNATAGAAGAGGAACTGGAAAGACTATAAAANCCTGAAAACAGAGAAGGGCTATTAAATGCCATCTTCTAGGCAAGACACGGAGTCATTGCAAGTGAAAACCTGAAGAAGCTTTGGATTCCTGCTCTGAGTCTGTGCAAGTGTGGGTCCATCAAACGTCAGCTATGGATGAAGGAGGAGCTCAGGGGTCCCCACCACTAACTGCTGAACTATTAGCTGCTGACAGATTCAGAAATAAGTGAAAAAAATGTCTTTATTGTGTTTCCCATTGGAGACAGCATCAGGTTTCACTGGGTAGCTCAAGCCAGTGGTCACAGAGGTGACCCTGCTTCAATTCAGTAAGATCCCNAGTCAAACCCAAAGTCATGAATTTAGGACAGGTATTGGTTTGGAAGTTGAGGTGGGGTTTGATAGGGATGAGAGAGAGAAAAAGACTGGGGCAAATACTCAGACTGTGTTATATGCATGCATGAATTTTTCAAGTAACAAACTCCATAAAATTATTATAAGGCTTTAAAGTAATACAAACAATATAAACAAAGCCTGAAACAGAACAAAACACAATGAGTTGCCACAGATAAAAAAAAGAAATCTAATCTTGATAAATTCTCAGAGATGGAAGTTGTCTAATCATCTGAATCCCCCTGTACTTATTTTCATNACAAATAGCTCATCTTCAGGGATCTTAAAGGTCTCTTTGCTTTGCTTACTCTCTCCACCTCATGAGTTTCAAAATCCTGCTGACAGCCACTGCCCTCTTTGCGAGCATGGCCACGTGAGAGGAAGTGTTTGACAGAGAATGGGAAGGAGGTTCATCTTCACAGGGAGCAGAAAATGAGCAGCGNGGAAACGTGCTGCTTTGCNGTGAAGTTATAATTACATGACAACCAAGATGAGAAGGAGACATAATACATGTGAAATGATTGTGTTTTCTTTTTTTAAAGTATGCTTACTTTAGAATGGTTTTACAGGATTTGCTTGGACTCTGAACTCCCTTTCTTCTTTACTAATATCTTACACTTTGCATAAATATTTCAAGAAGTTTTTACTTTTTGTTATATTGTTTTTCATGTATTTCAAACTTTATTATATAAAAGTTGCAAATAAAAAATTATTCAGTGAAATTGATCAGACCTCAAGATTATACAGTTCAATAAACTTCTAAACAGCTAGAGTAGCCATTCGAAATGGAAGCTGTGGTGCTTCACACAGGATTCTATCCTTTCACTCTTGAATATATTTTTATACATTTATCTACCACTAAAATGGAAAAATCCATGATGGAGTTAGAACTAGAAATACAATCAGCTCTATATGCTCTTTNGTAACTGTATTCANGTCTGTGCCGAGTCCTTCCTCACCTCCTAACATGTAGCTGTTCTTGCTGTTATTAATTGAAATCACATTTCATTGAGATTTCCTCAGTTTGTCTGTGTTCTTTATGTCTTCCAGGATTCAGTCCATAGCATCAGATTTTGGTTTTTAAATTAAGTTTAAATCTATTTTATTTTGTTGGTGTATATTAATTGTACATAGTCCTGGTCATTATTAAGGACATTGTCATATGAATGTATAATATACTTTGATTATGTTCTCCTTATATTCTTCTTTCCATCTCCTTTTCTCCCTGTCCCCTCCCCCTCCCATCAGAGCCTGTGATTCCACTAGACACTTGCACTTCTTTCATATCACATACACGTATGTGATTTTATGTGTCAATATAAAATCTCCGATCCACAGACAAGAAAAAAACATTTGCTATACTGAGTGGTTTAATATGTTTAACAAAATAGTAGCAATTAGCATCAACTGTCCTGTAAATGACAGTTTTGTTCTTTATGGTTCAAAAAATTCTGTTGGATATGTGTGCCATATTTTCTTTATCCATTCCTCTGTGGATGGACACCTAACTTCATGTGATGCTTTAGCTTCTGCGAGCAGTGCCATGATTAATATTGATGCACAAATATCTCTGTGATATGTTGACTANAAGTCCTTGGAGTGAATAAAGCCAATTAAGACTGCNTTTATGTTCTGTCTTACCCCAGTCAAAATGACAATCATTAAGAAAACAAATAACAAATGTTGTTTGCTTGTGATGATTTTTTACAGCCTTGAAAATTATTCATAGGACAGTTCATAGAAAGTCCTTAATCGTTATTTGTCTGATTTTACCTTATTTTTATGAATAGACTGGCACAATGTGATTTAGAGAAGATGACCAGGGAGTCAAGTGCCTGTTTTCATTACATCACATCAGTACCACTTTTCACTGCTGATGTTAACTTTGAACCCCTGGCTTGAGTTCATGGTGTTCACTATATTCCCCTACTCTCATTCTCATTTTTCAGCTGAAACTGTTTGAATATAAGTCACTCTGTATTTTTCTTATTCTTAAAAAATGGGAAGTTACATCATGTATTCTATATGTGAAATAAACTATTTGTGGCTCTTTCGCNTGTAACTTCTTACCACTATTCACTTTATTATTTATTTGCACATTATGAAATCATGTCTACTGGCTCTCTACTTTGAGTCATCAACCAGTTTTTTATTCCTTTTGTTGATGGAATTGGTTCAGTTACAGCCATTTAGAGCTCTTCCAGATGAGTGCTGGCTTCGTTAGACATATTCTCATCATTGTTAGGTTATCTTGTTTGTTTTGTTTTGTTTTGTTTTTAGCACTTTATTATTCTCCAGCTCTGAAATATACTCCAGATTTATCTTGTATATTTTCTCTTCCAGCCTGATGCAGCNATTTCTTCAAGGAGACATTGTTCCTCTCACTGGAGAATGNTATTAGATGCTATGATTGGGCTGCAGCTATGTACTTTGTAAGCAGAGTAACATTGCTTCAAGGGGCTCTTAACTGTCAAGGAGAAACATATGTGTATATTAACTAGTGTACAGAAATGTATGTATAAATATTTCCACATGTATCTATACCTTTATTAAGCTGAACTAAATTCTATTATGTCTCCAATTCTAATCCTATCAAATGGATTATAATTGCCCTTTGGTATTCCTTTTTTTCACTCTAAGGCTGAGAAACACAGCTCTCATAATTCATTAGACATTTACTTACTTTTTTCCAGTTTCAGTATATATACATACTAGTGTAAGACTTATCCATCTGTGTTTGATGAAAAGCTTAACTAGACTATAACACTTATGAAACAGGTTGGCATTTTTGTTGTTGTTTTCTTTAGTCTTAGAGAGTATTCTCCTTCTCAAAGTCACTTATATCAAAATCTTATGCATTTAGTGATATTGTTTCATGTATTCAGAACAATGTGTAGGTAAACTTACTATAAAATGCATTCCAACCAACTCGCCNCGACCTACTAAATACTTTTCAAAGTTGACTTTAATTAAAGGTTCTACTTTCCTGTAAGAGCAATCTGTACAATTTGCTTTTCCTAAAATGTCATATGATTAGAATTATACACTGTGCATCTTTTTCTGATTTTTTTCTCACAATGTGTACATAAGATTCCACTCTCTTTTCTTGACACAATAGTCTACTTATTTTAGNACTGAGTATAACTCTATTTTATACATTTACAACAATTTACTGATTAAAGAATATCTTTGGTTGCTTCCACTTATTTCAATTTTGAATTAATTTTCTATTATCATCCATACACATTGGGATTTGTTGTTGTTTGTTTTGGTGGGTTTTATTTTGCCTGTACATAATTTTCCAAATCAGTTGGGTAATATTTGGCATGCAATGTTCATAAGAAACTGCCAAACTGTCTAATAAGCTCATTTTATCATTTTATCATTTAATCAGCATTGTATAGTTTATATCCTGGTCAACATGTGGCTTTATCAGGTTTTAGATTTTCTCTATACCAATAAGTACTAGTGATGGCTCATACTTATTTTAATTTGCAGTTTCTTTATGGCAATGATGTTATGTGTATTTTGTGAAAAATTTCAATCTGTATATTTCCTTGTCAAGATATCTGCTCATACTTTTGTTTCACCATTTCATCAGGATTTGTTACATTCTTACATTTGAATTTTGATAGTTCTTTGAATATTTGGCTATGTCTTTTTCTGATATGTTTTTTAAATAGTTATTCTTTGTGCATTTCCTTTTAACACTGCCTTTCAAAAGGTAAAATTTTAATTTTTTNAAATTACAATGAGATCCAAGTTTGGCAAGTTCTGGAGTGATTTCCAAAGCCATCTACCAGAGAAAGAATATGTGATGATTTTGTTTAGGAGATACTTAAATATTCATATGTAAGTATGAATATGCAGGCTCAGCTAAGAAATGCATTCCTGCTCATGCTCAGTTTAAGATCATAGCTCAAGAGAGAAAGATGGCAGAAATTTGGCCATGTTCAGCTAAAGGTTGTAGAGCACATATTTGACAGGTTAAAATGTCATAGAAGAATGCCTTNGAGCTTGCTCAGTTTGCATCATAAAGATGGAAGACATGCCCACCTATGAACATGCTCATTTTTCTCTCAACAACATTTTAGCTGAACAGAATAGAAAGGAAACTCTGAAGGCTCTTTAATAAGAGTTTTCCTGACAGGTGCTCATCTGACTTAGCCATAAACAAAATCTTATTGCTTCATGTTGCTTGTTCTGTTNCATTTTGTTCTTATGTGGGGCCAGTTTATGCCTTTTGTTTCTTGCCTATTTCTTCTTTTGGAAGGAGTACATATATTTACCTCTTTTTCTCTACTGTGTATTTGGAAACAGAACACTTTAAAAGATTTTTTTCACAGTCTCACAGCAGAAGAGAATTTTGCTCAGGTTGAATCATATCTTGACTCTCATCTATTTTTGATTTATTTTATTTTTTATTGGAAGTTCTTGAAATTACTTTTGTAGGATTATGTATTAGTTACTTCCTATTGCTGTGATAAAATTTCATGTCCAAGGCAACTTAGAGAAGAGAGTGTTTAACTGGGCTTCTACTTCCAGGTCAATGTCCATGATGACAGAGAGAAGGTATGGCAGTAGGGACAGCTGAGANCTAACATCTTGAAATCACAAGGGCAGACAGAGAGCACATTGGAGCTGGCAAGAAGTTTTTTAAAAACCTCAAAGCCCAATCTACCCCTCAGTGACACACCTCCTCCAACAAGACCATACCTCATCATTATCAAACCCTTCCACGAAATGGGGACCAACTATGCAAACACAGGAGTCCATGGGGATCACTCTCATTCAAAACACCACAGATAGCACACTAAGTATTTGATTTCATCACGGTGTCCTCATACACATATATTATTATGCATTTTGCTGTCATTTCCCTTCCTACTTCCCCTCCTCCTCCCTCCATTTGTTAACTTTGCTTCTTTAAGTTAGCACTGCCTTCTGCTTGTCTTTCCTTTTACATGTAATTCATTACCTGCTCCGTTTTCTGCCTTTCTTAAGTTTTCTTCATCCCTTTTTATCATTTTATTTTTAGTTTTGCCACACAAGCTTACAAATAAAGATATACATGCACATATACATACATACATAATATATAGGTCCCATATATAAGAGAAAACAAGTGGAATTCATGGTAATATGTAGGAGCCTCAGCTCTTTGAAATAAATATATATAGACTTTATAGCAAGGTATAATCCAATGTGAGCTACACAGTAAGATTTAGTCTCAAAACATGAGAGACAATGCATATAGATAATTCCAATTTCACCTCTGATGCATAAATGTCATGGAAGCCACCAATCCATCTGTATAAGAGACAATTGAACAAACTGAAAACTATTGACTTTTCCTGGAGTTCTCAGAAAATGGAATTTACAGGTTTAAACTCTAGCTTTAAAGCTAAAGAATCAAATGAACCTNGAGGATGGGATCTAGATCTGTGTATAGAGAGCAAAAACCAGTGCAGACACCAAATACAGAAATACTTAAATAATAATTGTGATGGACTCCTGGAGGGTGAGAATCAAATAACATGAGAAATAAAAAGCTGTGGGCTATAATCTGCGGAAAGACACACTGGGCCCTGTGGGATTGAACTCCAACAACACTCAAGGATCATCACATGGCATGGTGAAGATCTGATGAGGAATCCTTCCTGGCACTGATAGTGAAAAATATAGCAGTTCATAGAAAATCGATCCTCAGAATGTCCTG
>LZPO01055929.1:15695-26371 GCA_001675575.1 Neotoma lepida
AAAGTTGCTGTTAAGGCCTTTTTCTTGTGCTTCAACTGTGTTGGACTGTTCAGGTCTTGCTGTTGTAGTATAGCTGGGCTCTGTTGATGGTATATTGCCTTTTCTGTTATTAATTGTGTTCCTACACTGGCATTTAGGCATCTGAATTTGGAATTATTACAGTCTAGGTGTTGATTCTGCTTTTGTCTTTGNTAAATGGGTGTTTTGTTCCTTGGTTTCTGTTTCCTCTCTGGTCTTCTGGCCTAAGCAGCTAAAGGTTCTAGTCACTGGCAAGCCTTGATATCCAGTAGGGTGTCTCTGCTGGGGTTTGGAGGCACTGGGTCCATAGATCCAGCCTGGCCTCTGGTAAAGCCCAAGTCTTCTTCCACAGTTATATACCAGAATAAGGGGGTTTGGGGAATGCCAGTCTGGGTTTGTTGGCTGGGCATTAGGGAGTATTATTAGGTGGTGGGTAGTATCTTACCTGAGGCCCATAGTACCAGCCTGGCCTCTGGTAAAGCTGCTGGAGCTGTGGACTGGAGTATGCAGCCCAGGGAAAAGGGTGCACTCTGGGTTTATTGGGTGGGCTTTAGGGAGTATTAATGGGCAGTGGGCAATGTCTTACCTTGGGTCCTCAGGTCTGGCCTGGCCTCCATAAAACAAATGGGTCTGTGGGGTATGAGGAAGGCCATGGGCTGTGCTCTGGAGATCAGGGTCTGGGAAGTGGGGCAGCTATGCTGGGAGGCATGTCACTCACCTGTTCTTNCTAATGGTATGGGCTATAGCTAGGCCAATGGAATCTGTTGGAGTTGTGAAGAAGGGTTGGCCCTATGGGATGATGATGAGGTGAGAGGAGTTGGGTGGCAGAGTGGGTCTTGGATGAACAGAATCCTTGGGGTAGAGGAAGTCCAGCTGGCAGGTAGTCACTCACCCACTTGTCCACTGATCTCATATATAAATTTTAACGAGAAATTGTGAGCAGCCGTGTGTAACTGCCTGCCAAACTCTTTTNAGCCTGTCCAACTACCCCAGACTCTACTGCCTCCTCTGGGACCCAATCTAGGTTTACTACTTCAGAAGAAGTCTTCAGCTTTACCAGAGGTGAGGCTGGATCTAGGGGTCCCAGGNCTATAACTTCAGAAGAAGATTTTAGCTGTATTGAGGTTCAGGCTGATCCTAGGGACACTGGAATCCAGAATTATCTAGGGACCCTAGTCTATACTCCCTCCCCTGGGCTCCATGTGCTGGTCTACAACATCTGAAGAAGATCCTCACTTTACCAGAGACCAAGCCATATACAGATATCCCTAAACCCAAAAACTCCAGAGTTGACACCCTACTGGACCTGAAGACATGCTAGTTACCAGAANTCATTTAGGCCAAAAGACCAGAGAGGAAAGAGAAACCAAGGAATAAAAGTGCCATCTAACAAAGACAAAAGCAGAATCACCACCTAGACCTATAATCATCTCAAATCCAGATGCCTAAATGCCAATGTAAGAACATAATTAAATCAGAAAAGGCAATGTATAATCAACAAAGCCCAACTATCCTACAACAGCAAGATCCTAACAACCGAACACAGCTGAAGAACAAGAAAAAGGCTTTACAATCACTTTATGAAGATGATAGAGGTCCTTAAAGTAGAAATAAGAAATCCTTTGAAGAAATTGAGGAAAAGACAAAAAAAGGACAAAATGAAAAAAAATCCCTAAAAGAAAGCCAAGAAAAAAGTGAACAAACAGATAAAGGAAACTGTTCAAGAACTGAAAATAGAAATAGAAACAATAATAAAATCACAAATGGAGGGAATCCTGGAAATGGGAAATCTGAGTCAGCAAACAGGAACTACAGATGTAAGTATCAACAGAATACAAGCGATGGAAGAGAGAATCTCAGTGCTGAAGATACTATTGAGGNTATAGATTCAGTAGTAAAAGAAAATGTTAAATCTAAAAACTTTCTAACACAAAACATCTAGAAAATATGGGATACTCTGAAAACACCAAACCTAAGAATAATAGGAATAAAAGAAGGAAAAGAAACTCAGTTCATAAACCCAGAGAATATATTTAACAAAATCATAGAAGAAAACTTTCCCAACCTAAAGAATAATATGCCTATAAAAATATAAGAAGGTTATGGGACACCAAATAGATTGGATTAGAATAGAAAATCTCCACACTACATAATAATCAAAACACTAAATATNTAGAACTAAGAAAGAACATAAAAAGCAGCAAATGAAAAATGCCAAGTAACATATGGAAGACTTATTAGAATCATAAGTGACTTCTCAACAAAGACCCTAAAATCCAGAAGGCCCTGTACTAATAATGCCTTGCTGAATCTAAGAGACCATGAATGCCAGCCTAGACAACCATACCCAGCAAAACTTTCAATCACTGTAGATGGAGAAAACAAGATATTTCATGACAAAGTCAAATTTAAACAATATCTGTCCACAAACCCAGATCTATAGAAGGTACTAGAAGGAAAACTCCAACCCCAGCAGTTAACTATACCCACAAAAAAGATAGGAAATAGATACTCTCATGCCATCAAAACCCCAAGAAGGGAAACACATAAACATATAGAAGCACACAGGCACAGAAACACAGACACAGGCAACCACCACCAACAAGAAAATAACAAGAACTAACAATCATTGGTCATTAATATCCTTCAATGTCAGTGGATGCAATTCACCAAAAAAAAAAGGAAAAGGCTAATTAATTGGATAGAAAAAACAGAATTCATCATTCTGTTGTATACACAAACACACCTCAACATCAAAGACAGATACTACCTCAGAGTAAAAGGTTAGAAAAAAGGTTTTCTGATCAAATGGACCTAAGAAGCAAGCTGGTGTAGCTATCCTAATATTTAACAAAATAGACTTCCAACCAAAATTAATCAAAAGAGATGTAGAAGGGCATTTCATATACATCAAAGGAAAAATCCACCAAGATGATGTCTCAATTCTGAACATATAGACCCCAAATGTAAGAACACCCACATTTGTAAAAGAAATATTACTAAAGCTTGAATCACACATAGAACCCCACAAAATAATAGTGGGAGGCTTCAACACCCTACTCCCACCAATGGACAGGTCATCCATACAAACTAAATAGAGAAATAATAGAACTAACAGATGTTATGACTCAAATGGACCTAACAGATATCTACAGAACATTTCACTCAAATACAAAAAAAATATACCTTCTTCTCGGGATTGCATGAAACCTTCTCCAAAACTGACCATATCCTCAGTCACAAAGCAAGTCTCAACAGATAAAAAAAAAAACATTTGAAATAACCCCCTGTATCTTATCAGGCCACCATGAATTAAAGCCGGATTTCANCAACATTAGAAACAACAGAAAACCTAAAANCTCATGGAAATTAAATAACCCTCTATTGAGTTACCACTGGGTCAAGGGAGAAATAAAGAAAGAAGTGAAAGACTTCTTACAATTCAATAAAAATGAATGCATAACATACCCAAAATTATAGAACACAATGAAAGTGGTGCTAGCTAAGAGGAAAGTTCATAGCACAAAGTGCCTTCATGAAGAATTTAGAGAGAACTCATACTAGTAACTTAACAGAACACCTGAAAGCTCTAGAACAAAAAGAAGCAGNTATACCCAAGAGGAGGAAATAATCAAACTGAAGGCTCAAATCAATAAAGTAGAAACAGAGAACAATACAACAAATCAGTGAAACAAAGAGTTGGCTCTTTGAGAAAATCAACAAAATAGGTAAACCGTTATCTAAAACTAACTAAAAGGTAAAGAGAGAATACCCAGATCAACAAAATCAGAAATGAAAAGGGGGACATAACAACAGATTTTGAGGAAATACAGAGAATCATTAGGCTATACTTCAAAAACCTGTACTCCACAAATATTAAAATCTAAAAGAAATAGACAAATTTCTTAATAGATACTGCTTGCCAAAGTAAAATCAAGATCAGATAACCAATTTAAATAGACCTACCACCCCTAAGAAGAAAATAGAATCGGTCATCAAATGACTCCCAACCAAAAAATGCCCAGGACCATAGAGCTTTAATGCAGAATTATACCAGACTTTCAAATAAGAGCTAATACCAATTATCAAATTATTGCACAAAATAGAAACAGAAGGAACATTGTCAAATTCTTTCTATGAGCCCCAGTCACCCTGATACTCAAACTACACAGACTCAACTAAAAAAGAGAACAACAGACCAATCTTCCTCATGAACATTGACACAAAAATATTCAATAAAATATTTTCAAACTTAACCCAAGAACACATCAAAAAGATCATCCACCATGATCAAGTGGACTTCATTCCAGAGATGCAGGGATGGTATGGCATACAGAAATCTGTCAATGTAAATCAACATAAAAGCAAACTGAAAGAAAAAATAACNCATGATCATCTCACTAGATGCTGAAAATCTGTTGACAAAAATCTAACAACCCTTCCTATAAAAGTCTTGGAGAGATCAGGAATANAGGGAACATACCTAAACATAATAAAATCAATATACAGCAAGCTGAGAGCAAGCATCAAATTAAATGAAGAGAAACTGAAAGCATTTCCACTAAAATCAGGAACAAGACAAGGTTTTCCACTCTATCCATACTTATTCAATATAGTACTTGAAGTTCTAACTAGAGCAATAAGACAACTAAAGTAAATCAAGGGAATACAAATTAGAAAGGAGGAAGTAAAAGTATCATTATTTGTAAATGGTGTACTTAAGTGACCCCCAAAACACTATNAGAGAACTTCTACAGCTCATAAACATATTTAGTCAAGTGGCTGGATATAATATTGACTCAAAAAAAAATCAGTAGCCCTCCTAAGTATAAATGATAAACAAGCTGAGAAAGAAATGAGGAAATCAACACCCTTTATGATAGCCTTGAGAAATATAAAATATCTTGGTGTAACTCTTACCAAGCAAGTAAAAGACTTATATGACAAGAACTTCAAATCTTTGAGAAAAGAAGTTGAGGAAGATATCAGAAGATGGAAAGATCTTCCATGCTCATTGACTGGTAGGAATAACATAGTGAAAATGGCCATCTTACCAAAAGCAGTCTACAGATACAATGCAGTCTCCATTAAAATCCCAACACAATTCTTTATAGACCTTGAAAGAATAATACTGAATTCCATATGGAAAAACAAAAATCCAGGATAACTAAAATAATTCTTTACAATAAAAGAACTTATGGAAACCCTGTCTCGAAAAACCAAAAAAAATTNAAAAAAAAGAACTTATGGAGGTATCACATCCCTGATTTCAAGCTCTATTACAGAGCTATAGTAATAAAAATTGTTATAATACATGGGGAGGTGCTTAGTCTTACTGAAACTTGATGTGGCATGTTTTGCCAATACTCATAGGAGACCTGCCCTTTCCTAAACAGAAAAGGAGGAGTGGATTGGGAGATGGGAACAGAGGGGAGGTGTGTGTTTGAGGAGGGTTGGGAGGAAAGGAGAGGGAGAAAACTGTGGCTGGGTTGGAAACTAAATAAATTAAATTTAAAAAGAGCAGCCATGCAAAGGCCTAACATNAATGGCTTCACTTGAAAGCCATTGTCTCTAACCTGGTTTCCAGATCTAAGTCAGTTGGTAGATTGAATCTACTGATTAAAAGACCATACCTGTGTAAGGAATGGTCCTATAATAGCATTTCTNCTCATCATAAATGAATAAGAGATGCATCTTCCAAAGCAACATACAGCTGTTTACAAAACTATATCTTCATTAGGACAAAAGGAACATCTGTATGTTTGGAGGATTCTGAACACAGAGTTTGAACCACAACTTATAGTAAAAGAATTAATCTAATATCCTTTAAGGCTATGCATGAATAAAGACAGCATGAATAATAATTGAATGTGACCCAAATATGCCTCACCTCAGTTCTGAGTGAGTAAGACTGGGTCATTCCTGCATCCTGTGAGCACATAATTGTCATGGATATATTTAGTAGCTGACAGGACCATCACCTTNTTCCCTCATCTGTGGATGAAGAGTTATTATGCTATAAAGGGCAAAGCGGAAACCTGTGAAACTGTTCCCTTCTCCATTTATAGTAAATCACATGAATACTACACCCTAGCTAAACTGGCAGAGATTAATGTCACTCTCAGAAACATCAAGGATATGACAGTGATATTCCTTATTGAATACTTGATTAAGCTACTGATGTGCTATAAGAAATAGATCTTGCCAAATGAAAGTAACCTGTTATACATGTGGCAATGACTGTAGTGATGTGGTTGGCAAAATAATNTTTGTATGTGCATTAAAGTTATGTAGAATAAATTCTTGCTCCTGCTGGCTCACAGGAGCCTTGCACTAATCTAGAAAGATTAGATTTTTCATTTCTTTCAAGGAAAAGTGACCACATATCCCAGTGTTAGCACTTGGAGAGAATGTAGTCCATGTTAACAGTCCTCATGGAAGTTTATTTTCCTGCTGTCCATCACAATGTCAGTGACAATGACCCTTCTAGACATGTGTTCNACTCATTATGCAACTTCACTGTTCAAAAGTTCATTTATGGATTATTGTAAGGAGCCAATTGAGAACTGTTTTGGTCATTCTAGTCCATGAAGTCTTTGTGAAAATTACTGATTTACACTATTGAGCAGTCTTTGTACCTAATATGAGTGGATCCCAATAAAATTTCATTTCTTAAGGCAGAGAATAGGTCAAACTTGGCTTGGGGACCAAAGATTTACTGGTCTGCAGTAGGCAGATGGTGCCATGTCATTGGGACTTGGATAAAGGCACAAATGCATCAGAGAGGAAGGTAGTATAGACTGTCAACTACTGAGAACTTGATAAGTTGATGAGGTATTTAGGGTCTCAGAATTTTGAGAAATACTAAACATTTCATTCAAAGTAAAAGTCAGGATGATTCAGCTTGTACTTCTTTTTGCTAAGAAATTGGGCCAGAAGTTTGATGGCACTGTGGATCTTGAAATTAGTGTGTGCCAATCTTAGCAATATAGTGGACTCATTGATTAGATGTTTCATAAGGCCAGTTTTGAATGAGATTCAAGCAATATAGCCCTNTGAAGTAAGTTCAGGTAGTGATTGACATGAGTACATTCAAGGAGGAAAAAGTACCTTGTTTTATCCATGGAAGCCCATACATAGCATGAAAACTCCAAAAAGCCCCAAAAGCAGTGGTGTAGAAAACCTTCAGAGCTTTCNAGCTTGGCTCTGTGTTCTTTGTCACAGAGTGTGGTTCACATTTGCAAAAACAGCTCTTAGCAAACTACTTATTAATTTCTTTTTGACACAGGAAACAAAATGAAATCATCTCATAAAAGGTATTACATGCATAAATATATAATGTATATACTTATATATTCTTAAACATACCCTGTTCAGTCTGTATAATATTACTAGTATGTATGTTTAAGAGGCCATGACTTTGAAAGAGACTAAGGAGAGGTGTATGAGAAGGTTCAGAGGGGAGGAGGAAATGATGTAACTATATTTTAACTTCAAAGATAAAGAAATAATTTAGAATTGGATCAAGAGGTTAGTGACTCTTCCCCATGCAGAGAGTCCTGCCTCNAGTACCTAGGTCCTGGGACATAANCAGTCCCCAAGAACACCCACCCATCTCTGCCTCATTTGCTGGCCAGCAGGGCAAACTCCTGTGGGCAGACTCACCCACTGAAAGNGCCCATTGGACACTGCAATCTACAAAAATCTATGCCATTCCCCACTATCCAGCCCCCTGAGACCCCAGTGACTTCCTGAGACTAAAAATCCACCAGCTATCATTAGACCAAGAGTTTTAGGTCAGCAGGGAAAACTCCTGTGGGCAGCCTCCCCCACCAAAAGACCACATTGGACCCTGCAATCTACAAGACCCACTTCATACCCCACTCCCCACCCCCCTGTGACCCCAGTGGCTTCCTGAGACTCAAAATCTGCCAGCTCTCATTGGACCAAGAGTGGCTTCCCGAGACACAGAATCTGCCAGCTCTGACTGGACCAAGAGCCTAGATAAGACCAATAGTGGCTCCCTGAGACACAGAGCAAGCCAGCTTGGATTGGACCAAGAGCATCTCCCTGAGATACAGAATCTGCTAGCTTCAATTAGACCAAGAGCTAAGTTTGGAACCAAAGTGTGTCCTTGAGACACAAACATAGCAACCACAGACTGGACCAATAGCAGCTTTCTCAGACAGAAGCACCTCTTGCACNTATTGGAAGAAGAGATGGGTAGACATCAGTGTAAAAATACATACAACAACATAAAGAGAAATATGACATCACCAGAACCTAGCCCTTCTACAATAGCAAGACCTGAAACAACACAACGTAGAAGAAGCAGAAGAAAGCAACCTTAAAAAGAACTTCATGAAGACACTAGACACCTTTAAAGAAGGAAAGAAAAATTCCCTTAAAAAATTGAGGAAAAGACAAACAAAAAATTGGAAGAAATCAATAAATCCCTTAAAGAAAGCCAAGAAAAGCACAAAAAGCAATTAAACATGTGAAGGAAAGAGTTCAAGACCTGAAAAGGAAAATAGAAACAATGAAGAAGACACAAACATAGGGAATACTGGAAATAGAAAATCAGAGTAAATGAACAGGAACAGATGCAAGCATAACCAAGAGAATAAAAGAGATNGAAGAGAGAGTCTCTGGTGTAGAGGATACAATAGAGGAAATAGATTTGTCAGCCAAAGAAAACACTAAAGCCAAAAAAGTCATAAGGAAATCTGGGACACCATGAAAAGGCAAAACCTAAGAATAATAGGTTTGGAAGAAGGAGAAGAGTATCAACTCAAAGGCACAGAAAAATATATTCAACAAAATCATAGAAGAAAACTTTCCCAATTTAAAGAAGGAAATACGTATGAAGACACAAGAAGTTATAGAACACCAAATAGACTAGAACCCCAAAGAGAAGTCCCCTCCCCACATAATAATTAAACCACTAAACATACAGAATAAAGAAAGAATATTAAGAGCAGCAAAGGAAAAAGGCCAAGTGACTTATAAAGTCAGACCCATTAGAATAACACCTGACTTCTCAATGGAGACTTTGAAAGCCAGAAGGTCTTGGACAGATGTAATGCTGACACTAAGAAACCATGGATGCCAGCCTAGACTCATATACCCAGCAAAATTTTAAATCAACATAGACGGAGTGAACAAGACATTCCAAGAACAAACCAGATTTAAACAAAACCTATCCACAAATCCATCCCTACAGAAAGAACTAGAAGGAAAATCCCAACCTAAGGAAGTCAGATACACCCATGAAAAAACAGGCAATAAATAACCTCCCAGCAGTAAATCCCAAAGAAGGGAAATACACACACACTACCACCAAAAGGTAACAGAAATTAGCAATTACTGGTCATTAATATCCCTTAATATCAATGGACTCAATTTACCTATAAAAAAATACAGATTAACAGAATGGATATGAAATCAGGACCCATCCTTCTGCTGCATACAAGAAACACACTTTAACTTCAAAGACAGACACTACCTCAGAATAAAGGGTTGGGAAAAGACTTTCCAATCAAATGGACTAAAGAAGCAAGCTGGTGTAGCTATCCAAATATCTAACAAAATAAACTTCAAACTGAAATCAATCAAAAGTGATCGAGAAGGACATTACATACTCATTACAGGAAATATCCACCAAGACAAAGTTTCAATTCTGAATATTTATACAACATTTATACAAAGGCACCCATATTTGTAAAAGAAACATTGCTAAAACTTAAATCACACATCAAACCCCACACATTAATAGTGGGAGACTTCAACACCCCACTCTCACGACTGGACAGATCTGCCAGATTGAAACTTAACCAAGAAGTAAGGGACCGAACAGATGTTATGACTCAAATGGACTTAATCAATATCTACAGAACATTCTACCCTCATGAAAAAGTATATATCTTTTTTTAGCACCCCATGGAACCTTCTCTATAATTAACCACATATTTAGTCACAAAGCAAATCTCAACAGATATAAAAAAATTTGGAATAACCTCCTGTATTCTATTGGACCACCATGGCTTAAACTTAGATTTCAACAACATGAAAAATTACAGAAAGCCTACAATCTCTTGGAAATTGAAAAATACTCATCTGAATCACCGATGGGTCAAGGAAGCAACAAAGAAAGAAATTAAAGACTTTCTAGAATTCAGTGAAAATGAATGTACTACATACCCAAACTTATGGAACACTATGAAAGCAGTGCTAAGAGGAAACTTCATAACACTAAATGCCCACATAAAGAAGTTGGAGAAAGCTCACACTTGTGAGTTAATAGCACACCTAAAGGCTCTAGAATAAAAAGAAGCAAACTCACCCAGGGAGAAGAGGCTCCAGGAAATAATCAAATTGAGAGCTGAAATCAATAAAATAGAAACAAAGAGAACAATACAAAGAATCAATGAAACAAAGAGTTGGTTCTTTGAGAAAATCAACAAGATAGACAAGCCCTTATCCAAACTAACCAAAAGGCAGAGAAAGAGCATCCAAAATAATAAAATCAGAAATGAAAAGGGAGACATAACAAAAGACAACAAGGAAATCCAGAGAATAATCAGGTCATACTTCAAAAACCTGTATTCAAGAAAATTGGAAAATCTAAAAGAAATGGACAATTTCTGGATAGGTACCAC
>LZPO01055930.1:0-24296 GCA_001675575.1 Neotoma lepida
ACAGCCAAATAGATGACAAAAAGGAACAAAGGGGAGGCTTAGCCCAAATGCATAGCAATTCCTTACCTGGAAGCATCCTTCTTTCTTTGAGAAAAAAATAACACTACCTGTTTTTCTATTTTCTGAGGTCATTACATTCTGCTACATGAAATCCTATGATTCCAAATGCCTTCCAAATATATTCCCCATGCTACTCATTAAGTGTAACACATGCATAAGATAAAACCAGAATGTAGTTGGTGGGTGCCACCTCTACGTTATATGTAATGTAATGAATTACGTGCTTCCTGAGAGTAGGGGCCAGCTGAAACATTTCTTCACAGTTTTCACTGTGTTCTAAACATACCTGTGAGCACTGAAGCCTGAACTTAACTCATTGGCTGAAGGAAGAATTTTGAATTAGATTCAACCCCTTGAGTACACTTGGGCTGCAGCCTGAGTTTACAGTAGTTATCATCAGCCTGTGTTGAGGTAAATGTTACTCTTGGAGCTTCTGAAGCTAAAGAAAAGTAATAGGTGCTCTTTTTCACCAGCATTCCCTCTGCTTTATGGTTGATATCTGGATGTCCACAGGTCCTTCCTTTGCAGGGTCACTCCGAGGCTAAGTGCAAAAATGTGCTTTCAAATTCCACAAACACTGTGGGCGAGGGCAAAGGAGATGGTGGTGATTTCTTCACTTCAGAGTAGTGCTGATATTAAAACCTATATATCTTAGCCTGTGCTAGAGGATAGTACCTAAAAGTACAATGGATAGCATCATCTTAGCAGCAATTAGACCTTAAAAAGCACCATGTGAACATTTTCATTTTAAATCCAATTGTATTTGCCATCGTCAATCTCCTTCAATTCCACACATGAATGACCTGCTCTCAGTTATTATACACCGTAGGGATGTTCTGGTCCTGGAGAAGGGAGTCTATTGGTATACTGTAGAGAATAGATCAAGCGTTAATGTGTGACAATGGCTCAGCTTTGCAGGAATATTGAATTGCACAAATGGAAGCACATTTTGAAAAAGAAATTATCACTGACTAAAGGCAGCAGTGGACTACAGAGAAGTCAGTAGTTGTGGGGGTTTTAGAGAGAGATCTCAGTTGTTGTACACTGTTTTATGTTACATGACAATATAAACCTCAGTTATTTTTATTTTTTAGAGAAACATGGAAGAAACTCTTAATAGGGGAAACTCTTATTCTTCTTTGCAGTTCTCTGTGTTGATGCATCTGCTATATATCACAAGATTCTGTTCCTCATCTTTTTATTGACTTATTGACTTATTTTTGACACTGACAGTAATATGTCTGTATTATTTGGAATTTTCTAAAGTACAGCATGCACATTATTAGTACTTAAAAGATGGATGCCTGCTGCCACATACTCCCATTTCACAACTATAATGAGGTTTATTAAAGATAAGGCTCTTTCCACAGTTGCCCAGTTCTCAATGCCATTTTAAAACTTACCATATTTTATACTAATTAAGGAGAGTGAAAAATCTGGATTTTTATTAGTATTTTGATGAGAAGATTTATTCATTAAGTTTTATGTTATCTTGTCTAGCTTTTCTTTCAGATAAGATAGAAGTAGAGACACAAATAAATGTAATACTACTCAGAAGTGATAATTCCTATCAACTCAGCAAGATAACTTTATTTTGAACCCTAGCCACAAAAGAGAATGCTAGTTTTCAGATTTTTCTACAGAATTTCTTGAGACAACAGATACTACTAATGTAGAATTTCTCAATATAATTTAACTGTGGATTGCTATTACAATAGTGTGGAGGTTTCTTTTAGAAGCACCTCCATTGTTCTGTCCACACTGGTCATCTTTCTAGACTCATGACACTCTTCTCTGAACTAACTAATGAAGTAGAGCCACACTAATATTACTAAAGCAAAAGAAAAATTTGAAAATAAGAAAATCCCCTTCACCCCAATGTATTCAAAGAAGCCCAATCTTCACTCTCTGGTGACTTTTATAAACTTGAGTCCCAGGGTTTTTCTTAATCCTCCCAAGGTCTGTATTCTGTTCTGGGTCTGCCAGACTTCCCAGACATTTGAATAAAACCTTTATCTTCTTTCTGACAGTTTTCCACATTAAGTGCTTTTTTTTCATGTGGCATGTATTTATTCCTATAATTTTTAATACTGTAGATTCCTTGTTTGTTCAAAAGACTTATGAACTCCTTTATGATGGGATTGGTTTGCGTACTTCTATTTCCCATCATTTTTATGTCCTGAAGTTCTCAGATCTCACAGCTGATCATTTTATTTCTAATTATATTGTGTAATATATAAAGCGAAGTGTGGATTTGAGTTGATGCTCAGTGTGCTGTGCTAAGTGGGATAGGATGGATTTGTCAAGAATAGTTTATATTTAGAAACTAAAGCTGACATTCTAAGAATCCGTACAGATAATAGATAGGGAGAGCAATCACATGCATTTCCTGTCACCACACTGATGGCAGTAATCTTCCTTTGAAAAGCTATCTAAAGCCACCACGCTTTGCAAACAAGCTTTCTAGGCCAGTCACCTACTTCTGTTTACATTGACCACATATTTGAGCTTTTTCAGGCACACTCCATTGTGCTTCATTTACTGTTTAGCAGCATACATGCTGTTACACATTTTTAGGTTTGAGGAGAAAATTAAACCAATGCTGTTTACTTGTATTTAACTTCCATTTAGAAGTCTGCAAAAATTATATTTTTACACATTGACATAAGGTTTGAAGAATGAAGTCTTTGCCTACAAAGGTGTTCTTTTGAATTTAAAATATGTTTATTCCATTTTTTTGTGTTCTTTTCTCATTACTAAAATAAGTAAGTAATTTAAGAACTAATTGAGAAACTCTCCAAGTGTCTCATCACATAACAAGTATGCTAGTCTATCTCTCTTGTTCCAATAAAATCTCTGAAAACTGTATCTTCTGATCTAAAACCCCAAATCAGCTTTCACTTTGTGAATTCCAGATAAACTGTTTGACTCTGTCGTCTTAATCCCCTGATAGTTGTGGTCAATATCACTACACTTTGAACTTGGCAATTTTCCCAGGCAGATCAGTTTACAGTTTTCCATTTTTCTAATGTTTTGAATGAGAAGTCCTGTTATGACTCTCTGGACAACCTGGTACTCACTGTGTAGCCCAGGCTATGCCTGAACTTGTGGCAGTCCTCCTGCTGCTGCCTCTTTGAGTGCTAGGATTTCCAATATGCACCACTATCCATCATTAATTTATTAACAATTTATGCTAGAACACTAGTTTTTTTCTCCCATGATATAAAAATTGCCAAACTCTACCTGTGACTCTGACAAACCAATGCACCTTAATTTGCCCTGTATAGATAGATGTCCCTAACTGCTATAGTATCAGGATGGGTTTCAGAGCATAGCTCAGGATGATCTTAACATATCTAATATGGTGTCACTAGTAGCTAATGAATCTCTGACTCTTTACACCCTCTTCATCAAGCCCTTTCCTAGTTGGTGATTATAATGTAACTTAGACACAAACTCACCTCTGTAACATCAACTGCTGACATTTCACAGAAAGTTCTCTACTTCATCTGTCTTTATTTCTTTCATGTAACCTTCTCAATACTAAAGCCTACACTTATCAATTTCTATACTCCTAGAACTTAGCAGTTGCAGAACTGAACTGCATTATGTGTGCTCAGTTGAGCTCCATGTAAAATAAAACATAAATGAAATGAAGTCATTTGAAAGGAGAAAGGACATTGTGGACTATCCAGCCACTGCAGGAGCTGACAGGATTCAGTAGCTCTCAAGAGTACCTAACGTCCATGTGAAACTAACAATGCTTCATGAGATGCAAAATCAAAATATCCATGCCTGACTTTCCTGTCATTGCTGATAACATTCCATATTGTGTGAATGAAGCAATAAGGACACGAGTATGTTCAAAAGTATACAAGTATGACTTTGGGGATAGAATGTCTTAAATTTGTGAGCAAAATTTTTTAGATGTTATGCTTGTGGCATTCTTTAACAAAACCATTGGTTATCCAAATATATTCATTATGACTATACTGCAAGCATTAGGCTTGGAGGCATGTGAAGAGTCCCAAACTTTTTATTTTTTTTCCTTTTTCAGTTTTCTTAAGCTTTTCTTTCATGGGGCTCCATGAATTAATGGGTTTTGTAAGCTTTATTAAAAACCTTTAAATGAAATTGTGATAGGTTTTGTGCCAGTGAATATACCAGAGGCAAGATTATTTGACCAAGCAGCCAAAGCTACTACACATTAAATTAAAAAAACCAAATCTATTTTCCCTAGAAGAACATAGAAATAATACTGTAGAAAAGTCTCTAAAATTAAATAGAGTCTAAGGTCTGTAGCATTCATATGGAACACAGATATTTTATGCAATACTTTTTGTAAAAGATACATGAATTAGATATATCTTACATATAAATTCTTACATTCTCAACTTTGAATGTGTAATATTTATAGTAATGTGTGACCTAAAAATTCATATATCAACTATTTTATATATATTTCCCGGGTTTTGAAATTGATTTCACAATTTTTAAAAATGATTCTGCTTTTTAGAACCAAATGATCACACACATGAAATCGAGGTTACTTAATGTATCAGATTTCTATCAAATCTTTTTGCATATGTTAATGATAAATCTTAGATGTGGTATGAGAGGTGACTTCTACTTCAGGTTGAGCAGGAGGACGAGATTTAGGTTTGCTCCCTGATGAAAAAGAGCTGAGTATCCGACACAAAGTAAAAGCAGAAAGACACTTGAGATACTAATCAGTGATAAAGACTGATTAAAGATAAAGGGAGGGGCCAAACTCAGAATATAGCAATTACTAATGAATAATATGAACACAAAAATATGAAATGTTGAAGTCCAAGAAAGACTGATATCCTGAGTCTTTCTCTGTCCTGCCATTCAGATTCCAAATAATGACCCAGAGACTTTTTAATTAATTATGAAACCTCAGCCTATAGCTTAGGTTTGTTTCTAACTAGTTCTTTTAATTTAAATTAACCCATTTGTATTAATCTACACCCTGCCACATGGCTGGTGCCACATGCAGGGCTGCCTGCATGCCCTGCTCCCTCTGCATCTGACTGGCATCTCGGCCTTCTTCTTCCCAGCATTCTCTCTGCCCAGAAAATCCTGCCTAGCTATTGGCCATTCAGCTTTTTATTAAACCAATCTGAGTGACACATCTTCACAGTGTACAGAAAGATTATTCCACAACAGACTAAGACAATAGAAAAACACCTATAATTATAGCTGTTTTATTTTGAAATACGACGTATAATATGGAAAAATACAAAGATTTTCTCTTCCCAGCCCAGAACATGTAAATTGCAGCCTGGTCATCCAGTGTCTTCTGTATGCTAGTATTATTTATTTATTTTTCTCCTCTTACAATGTCCTTTTCTTATTTTCTCACAACCTGGACATGGCTTTCAGACACTCAATAAAAAGATAACATCATGAGAGAACAAATCAATGAACGTGGTGTTTGGTGTTCCCATCATTGCCCTGAATGCTTCTCAATCTAAGAAAAAGAGTTATAAGGGAAGTAATAATGCTGTCAAGATGTCCAGCATTCTGAGACGCTAAAGCACAGCTTAAGACATTTGTTGACATCGTTTACTTTCCTTAATGGCATTGGTGTGTCTCCTACAGGCGAGGGCACTAGCCACAGGGCTGAGTAAAACTATCCGCCTAGAAAGAATGCCAAGTCCCTATAACCAGAGTCATTTGTGAATCCCAAAGCAGACCAATAATATGAACTTTGAACTTGCATAGTCATTGAAGGTCTTTCAGAGTTTGCCTGAATACAAAACTTAAAAAAAAATAACCAAACCCTAACCCATCTTTAAAATAGTAATTCCGTTTTACTTGTGTGACCAATTTTACTGTGGTAAAAGAGTAAGAATTATAATAATCAACTTTATTTATGATTTGTCTTGCTTTTCATCCTGATGGGGTGAAGCTGCTAGAAATCCTATATGCTTTATTACCTATTTATACTTTGTTTCCTATTTTACTCTGAAATCATACTTCTTTGGGGGAATATTCATAGAAACAAGGACACACTGAAAATTTATGCACATATCTTTTATGTTCATGGTATACTGTCTTGGGCCACTGTGGGGGAGTCTTTTTCATATGTAGCTACTCCCAAATGAACCATTTTTTCCCTTTTTGGTAAGAAGGACCCAGTTTCAGTTTCTGACTTCTTTTCTTGGCTAACCAATGGATCATTGCAAACACAAGGGCAAGCGATGCACAGAGACCCTGCATGCTATTTACATTTCATGACTGAACAAAATAACCTTCCTTCCTGATTTTATTTTAGCTGGCCAAGCAACCAGAACGATAGCTTCTTTGTAACATTGAGATAGCCTGGCACAAAGATCCTTTTATTATCTGTATGGATCGTACTATGTAATAGGGTCCCAAAGTAAACACTTTATGGAAACACCGGCAACTCAGACTGACATATACCACCGTGATGTACATAAAAGCAGCTTGTGCATGGATGAGCTGCGCTTGAATTCAGAAGACTGATTTCAGTTCTGGACAGTCAAGACGGGAATTGAATCTGTGATAAGAATGGCACAAGGCAGACAGAAGCTATTTTTAAGGGAACTGCCTGGAGGCCCGAGGGTTTTTTTTTTTTCCCCTGCGGAGAAAAAAGAAATAGGCATTTCCATCTTCACTTTTGAGTAGAAGGCTCTGGCTTTTCCAGCTATGCAATTTGTAAAAGTTTTACCTGGGCCGATTAGTAAAATGTGCTGTGAAGAATTATAGGAAAACTGCTGCCATACTATCCTGCCTAAAGAACTGTCATCAGTCTGTGATTACAGCTGTGTACCTGCATTTAGTAGAAAGGCAATACATGTGACATGAAAGCAGAATAAGGGGTGGGGATAAAGAATAGAGATGAGGAAAATAGCAAGTGGATGTTCTCTGAGAGGGGAGTGGGACACTAGAGAAAAGCAAAATATAATGTCATATGTGTATGGCGATGTCACATAAGACCCATGACTTTGTATAAGTTAAAATATTAATTAAAAGGTAGAAAATAAAGAGGAGAGAAACTGTTATGCATAGAAATATAGAGTCACTTATGCAGAGGGCCTAGTCCAGTCCCATGAGGAATTTGGAGTGGATAGGATGGTGGGGAGCAGGAGGAGTGAAGAGAGGGGAATCTGTGGTTGGAATGCAAAATTAATAAAAATTTTCTTTAAACAAAGAAAACATGTATACAAGTAAAAAAAGAGAGAAATGTAGTCACTAATTACTATCAACTTATTGCACTGCTACCAGTTGTTGACTCTGAACAATGATTGCTGCTAACAATCACTCCAGTGTATCAGCAATACATGACAGACTGGAAAACACATTTAGCAAATCATGACCCCGAATCAGCAGCTCAATATACAAACTCCACTCATTCCCATCCATCTACGATTGGTATTCAGATGGTAATTTGATTCATGTGTTTGCAAACATGGGTTTTTCATTTGGCTAATATTCTTCAAAATTAAAAGGCCTAGCTCAGATTTTTTTTTTTTTTAAAGAGGGAAGCAGACACGAAGTATTTCAATGAGATCTAGGTACTGCAGCTTCTTTTGAGCATGTATTTAGTTTTATGTTGTCTAATTACTTTGTAAACAACCCTGTTTTTCTTCTCAAAACTTTCCTCAGATACCAGCACATACCTGCAATTGAAGAAAGAGAAAGTTCTGGGAGAGTCGCCCTAAAGCGGCACAATATCTGCCTGTGTGAAAGGGCTTCAGTAGGCCAGTACCTCTCAGTGTTGTCTTCTCCTGGCCATGGAGGCATCATTGCTATTCAAATGAACAATCAGGGCCACTAAGGAGACAGGAAGAGTAAAGGTGCCTAATGCCAAGCCTGACAAATCTGATTTTAATTCCCAGAAACCCCATAGTAGGAGAGAACTGATTCCCACAAGTTGTGTCCTCTGACCTCCACATGTGTGAAGTCCATGCATGCACCCTACTCCCACAAATAAACAAATGCAGAATAAATGGAGGTGCAGACTCAGCAAAGGAAGGAGTGATAGCATAAAAATTAAAAGCAAAGATTGATAATGTTTAAAAAGAACGTAGACAGGTAATTTTCCTGTCCTTTAATTCTAAAATCCTTAGTTTCCACCCACCCACAATAAACACAAGTTTGTTGCTCTTGAACTCATGAGCCTCTATTATCTGACCTTTTCCTGTTTATACAGGTCTACCTGCCATTCCTTCCATTCCCGCTCTTTAGGCACAGAAACATGCTGTTGAGTCTCAAATCTAAAACTATCCATGTGCTTCTTCATCATTTGCAACTGATCCCTTTGATGGAAATGTCTGTGCTTTTCTCTTCACAGTTACTTCTATTCATCCTCAAGATGTAGCTGTGTCAGTCAGTCTCACTTATTTGTTTGGGCTGCATGTTCCTCTGTGAAGCACCCTGTACTTACATCAGTCTCATCCTGGTTAAGTGGCAGTCTGATGTTACCTTTTTATCTCCTTCTTCTAGACTCTGAAGTACTTCCAAGCAGAACTGAAACTCCAACCTTCGTACTCAAGCACCTTTGACAGCTTCTATCAGTGGACCAAGACTTAGAAAATGTCCCATGAATGAATAGATAAAATTGACAGTGACCAACATTGTTAAATAAAAGTGGGATAAAATAACCACTCAAAGAGGCCACTCCGTAGGTAAAACCTAAGACAAGGAGGACATTCTGGACATAAAATCTGCCCTCATCTGTCCTGTGTGGTGGTTCAGTTCTGCTTATTACCCAGGGATGCTCTTGCCTCTTACCATCAAAAGGCCATTTCAAACCTCAGGGTCTGCAGGAGTTCCTGGGGGAAATGCACTTGCTCTTAGTGATAGTAAGATTTCCATTCTAGATTCCAGCGGTGGAGGTTGCCCTTTGATTAGTTACTTATTTTTTGTTACTAGGACCAAATCCATGATTTGAAGCAACTCACAAAAGTTACGGGAGGAAGGGCTTGTTTTAGCTCACAGACCAAAGACACATGTATCATAGCAGGGAAGCCGGGGCAGGAGGTGTATGGGCAGCTGGCTACATGGACTTCACAGTCATGAAGCAGAGAGGGATGCATGATGGCGTCCTTGTCTCCTTCATTTTATTTTATCTGAGACCCAACCCCATGGANTGGTGCTACCCAAATTGNTCTTGGATCTTCCACACTGTTGAACCCTTCTTGAAACACTAAATGATACTCTTAAAGGTGTTTCCATGGTGGCTTCAAATCCCATGGAATTGATGGTGAAGGTTAATCATCACCTCCATTCTAAGATTGATGAGTGTTTTCAGAAGTCATGAACCAATTGGACCCAAAAGAAAATGTACTTCACTGCTCTACAAAACAAACAAACAAACAAACAAACAAACAAACAAATAAATAAATAAATAAATAAATAAACAGCTTCTATAAGTTTTATTCTGACTTGGAGCAAAGCATCTGAAATCTTGCTTAGTGTACAAGCTGCCTTTTATTTTCAAACTAACTTTCACAGCCCAGAATTTCAGTAAAGAATGCCAATGAGATGCTCAAAAGGCAAAGGGTATGATCAGTACATTATAACAATAGGATAAANAGAAGAAAGCCATACAAAATTAAAGATAGATTTATGGCTATCATGTTCAGAATAAAACAATTTTATCAATTAGAGTAATATGGAATGTCCTTTTGTACATATGGTTAACCTCCATGTATGAGTCAGACCCATTTTTAATTTATATTATTTTTTTTACTTATTTTACTTCTATCCACTCCCATTCTCCTCCTTTCTAAAACCATACTCCCAACTTAATGCCATCTTTTTTAAATAATCCACTTGGTTGATTTAATGTGTATGAGTATGAGTCCATCCATTCACTGGAGTGTATGGCCACTACGGCCATACCACCTGAAAAATAACTCTCATCCCCCCAGTTCCCACCAACTGCTAATAGCCCTTTATCTGGGGTGGGGCCACAAGAGCTCCTCCAAGATCCATGCTAGATATTTGTCTGGCTAGATAGTGTTCAGGTCTTGTGACAATAACTACCACTGCTTTGAGTTCATGAATGCAATGACCAAGTGTGCACAGGCACACACACACACACACACACACACACACACACACACACACACACACACCTTCCTAGAGATCTTACATTCATACTCTCCCCTTCTCCTCTATACTCTATGGATCTTGTGAGCTCATTTATTTTTTAGTTAATGTATCTTCTTATTTGTCCAAAGAAAAGCAATCAACTTACTTATTCTGGGAAAGCCCTAGAAAATTTGTAGCATGTGTATAATAGACTTTCTTATGCTATCATGTTGTATGAACTCTGTTTCCATAAAACTTGGTTTGATCTCCTGGGAGGAATAACTCTACCTGCTCAAGGAATGTCAAGGGCAAGATGTTTCCTCTCCCTTCCTCAGCAACATAGCCTAGCTTGTTCAGTGCAAACAGCACCTACTCAACCATGAGACACTAGTCTCCTAGCATATTTGCTGAAAGTGATAAAAAAAAATTCCATGTTTTTCATGGTTCTTGTGTCCGTCCCTGTTTTGAACTTCAAGGTATATAAATAAAAGCGCCACAAAATGGCAATAAAAGGTCCTGTTGTACAACATATAACCTTGAATCCCCAGGTTCTGTTAAATTTCAAATTTCACTTCAGTTACTCCGCACTGGTCACTAGTGGATCGTGATAAAAATGGCACAATTTATTTTGTTCGTCTACTAGCTGGGTGCTGATTCCTCAACCTGCCTCTTTTATGAGACAGTTTATACACTTGATAGCTTTAGGATGACCTTGACTTCCGTTTCAGCCACACTCATGACAACTTCATTCAGAGATATCTATTTTTCTTTTCCTCTATCCCTTCTTCTACCTCTTCCCCTTTCTTCTTCTTTTTGAATTAATGTTTACTAGTCTAAGTCACAAAGGGATCTCCAAGTCACAGTCAGGACTCCTTTCCTGCAAATGATTAGTGTGCTAGATCCTATGAAATCATTAATGTATTCTACATTATTGCTTCTCCACAGTGGTTGGTTTGGTGAAGAAACAAGGTTTTCATGGTTTGGAAAATTAAACTTGGCTCTGTGAATATAGTCAAATAATTACTGAAGTGAGTTGAAAGAAGTGTATTTCCTCCCAAAAATGTTTTCTCTCAATGTCCATCCCCATAATTTTATTGCTACCTCATTACAGCTTAGAAATTTATGCAAACCTTTGGTATAGCAGATTTCCCTGAATATTGCTTAGTTTATTTCACATATCAACATTTGATAGGAATAAACATTTATCACTACCTTTTTTTTTATTTACTTTAGAACAGGATCTATACCTCATGATCACTACCAGTTTCTCTAAATTGATACAGAAGGCTTCCAGAAGAACTTTTTTTTTTTAAGGCATCAGGTGAAACTATTTAAGAGCTAACAGATTCTTTGGACAGAAATGTCAATTCCTCCGACGCCCCGTGGGATTCACACCCCTGAAGAAATTTGTAAATGTGAAACAGAAGCCCAGAAAGGCATGTGGTACATTGACAAGAACTGTCACTGTTCTCCACAACCTGACTTTATAAGCCGTGATACAGACGTAGAGCAAGAACAGGAGAATGGCAGGGAAACAGTCTTTAGTTTCATTAGCTTTTGTTTGGCTGATCTCATACCCTGTATTTTCATAAAAAAAAGAGAGAGAGAGAGAGAGAGAGAGAAGTGTGTTAGAAGTGTTGGGAATAGTGTTAAAAATAAGAAATTTAATGGCTGCAGGATTGACTTCTGGATGTTGCTGCCTCCCCCACTTTCCACAATCCATTTAAAAAGAGATCCCTTGGGAGAAGTGATGGGCTCTGAGAAAAGTTAATTATATTCAGCTTCTTACTTCTCACTGGTGTTGCCCTTATTCTCCAGAATTAGATAACAAAACAAACTCTGCCCTTACCGTATATACTGAACTTGCAGACCAGAAAGACAAGTCCCATATGAGACTATATTTGCTTTCATGGACAGGATGGCAAAGATTTATTGCAATGTTGGGATAAAATTGTAAAGTATACTTCAAGGAATGTCTGAAGTGATTCTTCTCAATAAAACTCAGCTTGCACAAAGAATAAAAATCGTCTGCATAGAAGTTACTATTANTAGAACAAACAAATTTNCGTTGTAAATTCTCCATTAGTTTAAGCTTTTCTTTCTTCCTTCCTCCCCCCCCCCCTTTTTAAATACAAGTTAGCTGTTTGTCCCTAAAGACCACGGAAANAATCCAGTCACTTTATTCTACTGAAGTCTTGAAAAGGTTTTCCACAGTGCTTAAGTTTCTTATATGTTACAAATTAAGATTAACTCTTTGGTAAGTCTTTAGGAAAAGGGCATTCTTAAGCCATAGACATGGTNCTGCATTCTAGCCATTAGAATCTAGCACTTGCTTATTTATGTAGGTCTTAAATTTCTGTGAGACATCATTCTTGTAAAATGTCAGTGTATTGATTGTCTCCCGAAAATGATCCCATCCTCTTTTATTAGACTATGTCTAGGAGGCAATGAAAATTTATCTTATCTGATGTGACATTCAGAACAACAGTCTAGAAACCTAGGAGAGAAAAAAAGTNAAAAAGCAAAAGCTGTTTAAAGTCATTGCATGTGACCTTAACAATCACTTACATAGGTTCTGTGGCTGCACAGACATTTCCTGGTCCTAGACTCAAGCTTTGGTTAATAAAATTGATGAGATTTGATTAAGATTAAATAGATCATATTGTACTATTTTGCCAGAACCTTTAAGCCACTTGGTAACCATGAAATGTTAGTGTTTGTTAATTATAGAAAGAAAAAAAAAAACATAGGAAACTCAAAGAATGCAGGAACAATAAGCTTGTTTTAAATAATTGGTGACAGTCTTTGTCTTTGGAAATCAGATTTAACAATAAAGGCTCCTTTGACATTAAGAGATTATCATAGTCTGAATATAATATGTCACCCGTAGGCACGTGTACTTGAACCCTTGCTCTTCATCTCTTCCTGGTGAGTTATAGAACAGAAGACACAAATGGAGAAAGTACATGTCTGAAGAGTAANTATTGAAGTTTAGAGCCTGATCCTGATTCCTTNTCATTTCTACTACTTCTTGGTCACTGAGATCTAAGAAAGGAACACCACTGCATTCCTGTTGTCACAGATGAGCTGGACACACTCCACATCTTCCCTCCCATGATGGACTTACAACGCCATTAGCCATGATTAAGCTTTTCTCACTTAATTTGCTTCCTGTCAGGTATTTGTCAAGCCACAAGAACAATGACTAATACAGAGACTTAGCTGTAGCAGTCAACAGGAATGTAATAATAAAAGGAAGGGTATTGTACCCACTACATTTGAGAGGACAGAATTAAACCCTCCAAGTCTGTGGCAGATCTCTGCCCTTCTATTGAGATTCTTACTCTAATACATAAAAAGTTTGAAATTAGAGTTCAGTTACAAGACATATAACCTTTTCTTTAACCAATTCTCAGCTTTGCTATTCACCCCCAATTCCTCCATTCCTTTCATTTTTTTTCCCCCTTTTTTTGTGATACCAGATGGGGCTAGCCGAAAAGTACAGACTCCTGTAATGAATTGAATTATGTCTTCCCAAATTCCTATGTTATAATCTTAGGAACAATAGCATTGTATGGTGTGAATTTATTTAGATCTAGAAGGGGGATTGCTGATATAATTAGTGATGACGTGATCAGACTTCAAAAAGTAGGGTGCCCTTGAATCCATTGATAATCACCTCATTTCCTGAATGATTCACTGTAACAGTTGCTCTAATTTCTTAAGATTACTTTCCTTTTAATTTCACTGGAATTGATGAACATATTTTATATTCTCATTGCAATTTTTGTAATGATTGTGGGAAATCCACCACATTGACTTTAAGTGANGCCTTCACAGGTGTGAGGTTTAAATTTGTGTCAACTTGACTATATCATTGGATACACAGACCTTTGGCTAAATGTTCCATCTGGAAGTGTGTTTTCAGTTGAGATTTGCATTTGAGTCTGCAGACTCTGTACAGCAGATGATCCTCCCCTTTCCATGTGGGCAGGCATCATACAATCAACAGTGACAATCTACAATACACATCACTAAAGTGATGAAGAGGCACAGGAGGAGAAGGTTTGCTTTCTGTCTTAGTGTTGGATGGTGATCCTGACCTGCCAACTGACAATGTCACTATGAGCTCCAAAGACTTCCAGAGGTCATCATATTTTCTGTGTCTCTAATTTGCAGACAGCCAATCATGGGACTTCACAACTTCCATAATNATGTGACACGCCACAATTTTATATAATAGTGTANATCATTGTTGCAGGCTAGCTAGCCACTAAGTCACAGCAGAGATCTAACATTGAAGTGTTCTGAGCAGTTTATATTAGTGAAGGACTTTGCTTTATGATATGGCATTTCAATTATATGACATTCCTTCAAAATTAATTTTGCTGGTATCTGAGAGAGCTTCATTGAGTTTCTTACANTGTGTGCAACACCATAATATTGCTTTTGAAAAAATTATAGATTTTAAAATATAAATTAATGTTTAAAATAAGATATTAGAAGGTATATGGGAGACATTATTATTGAAAATTACGTTCAAAACAAGTAATGTTTATCAAAATTAAGATGATTTAATTTTATAATCCATACAGTTTAGGTTAAATTTACTAGAAAGCCAGCAATGTCATCAGTGATCAAGGAAGCTAAATGTACAAGATATTAAGTGTTTTATGTAGAAAATATATGTACTTAAATAAATGATTTCACATAAGTATTTTGATATACTCTATTATTAAGAAGTATATTCTACCTTATAAACCCATAGAACCTTAGGGTTCTAAGTTCTAAATGTAGGTTAAAATGATTGGTTTTTCATTTTATCCTGTTAGGCATAATTTATTTGCAATTCTTAGGGCAGCTAATGATCATTTGTTCCAATCAACAGGAACATGGTCCTTAGGGGAAAAATGTAACATTTTTGTGTTTTACTGACCTAACCACATCTCTCAAAGCTCCTTATGGCATCTTACCAACCTTAAGTTTCAACTTAATGGTAAATCTGGATATTAGAGTCATGTGTATCATTCTACAGTTTTCTTTTAATGATCTTGTGTGTTATATGCCTTCATACATATAACAGATAGAATATTCTCCCAAGATTTATGTTGTTAAAATACTTCATCCTCAGAAAATATTTACTTACAAGTTTGTTATTGTAAACTAGACTTTTAGAGCAGTTGTGTTTCAACACAATGCACTATCATATGGTATTTTTAACACAGGAAATATTTTGTGTGATATATTTTATTACAGTTTAATTTCAATTTGACAGTTATACAATGGTGTTTCCTGGGGAGAATGCATTTGAATCTCTGGTTTTTCTGCCACCATCCCTCCTTATCTCTTTTTTATTACCTCTACCCACTTGTTTCCTGTCCCTTTCATGCCTTTGTCCTTAGATATTTTTCTTATGGCTATATGCTGGGATCTGAGGGCAGAAGTGATATAGTGATATGAAGGTTCCTTCCCTCATAGAGCTCACTCACAATGGATGTGGTAGCTACTGCTCTCTCTGCTACAACCAAGTACCTAAAAAAAGTAACTCAACTCGAGGGAGAGAGAGTTTACTTTGCCTCACAGTTAAGAAGAATACAGTCCTTCCTTCGAGGAAGTCATAGAAGAAGAAGAAGAAGAAGAAGAAGAAGAAGAAGAAGAAGAAGAAGAAGAAGAAGAAGAAGAAGAAGAAGAAGAAGTGCGCAACTGATTTATTATTTTATCATTTTCCTGCTGGTATCCACTCTGACTCTCAGGCAATGGGATGGTGCTATGCATATTCAGGGCAGCTANGAGGAGGAGGAGGAGGAGGAGGAGGAGGAGGAGGAGGAGGAAAATCAGTGCGCAACTGATTTATTATTTTATCATTTTCCTGCTGGTATCCACTCTGACTCTCAGGCAATGGGATGGTGCTATGCATATTCAGGGCAGCTATTCCCCTTGGTTATTCTTCTCCACAAATACTCTCATGAGCATACCCAAAGGTGTGTCTCACTAATTCTCTAGGAAATTCTTAATCGACTTAAGTGTAATTACTCCAGTTAAGTGTACTAATCCAAATTAATGATCACAGTAGGCAACAAATACAAATAAATGTCTAAGTACCATATGTAAAATATATGTGTTTGTGAGCAGTAATTATAGTAACAGAATGATGCAAAAAAAATATAGAGAAANTTATCTTGGTCCTGAAAAGTTGTATAGGAGAAACAATGTTCTAAACTAAGTGAGGTGGGAAGGTAGTATGTGCCTGTGTTTGCCATGGGAGGACAAAGAAAATAGCATTAGAAAGNAAAAGAGACTGTGGGAGCAGGATGATGTCAGTGAAGAAAGACACATTTCAGAAATGTAAGTTTATTACTCTCATCTATGTTTAGTCCAACATTGACAACAGGTAAGGGAACAAGCATCTAATACCAATAAACAAGAGGAAGTCTAGGATGCAATCAAGCTAACTTTTCTGGGTTCAGTGATATTGAGAGGAAGCCTCAGTCATTGTTGTGCTAATGCTGGCGTCAGGATGGTTATATGTGTATGCATAAGACACATATGTGTGGGCAAATAAAATTCTAATAACAGTTATTAAAAAGAGTTATAAAGTTGAAGATGTGTGATCATCAGTGTAGTAATACTTGAGTGGGCTGCTAGATACATATGTTAACCAAGCCTGTAAGAGAGTGAGGATGCTTCTAAAGTAAATTACCATTTGAGTTGGTGGACTCTGTAAGGTAGGTGCTCCTCCAAACTGTGGTTGGTTATCACTTGATACATTGAGGGCATATAGAAAGAATGGTGGCTGGAGGTTGGAGAGGTAGCTCAGTGTTTGGAAGAAGCACTGTTCTAAGAGGACCCAGTTTTGGTACCCAGAGCCCTCAGTGGGCAACTCATGGACGCCTATAACTCCAGCTGCAGGGGGATGTTTTACATTTAGATTTAGCAAACAGATAGTACATTCACAATGATTACATCTATTTTAATCTTTCAATTAAATGGAAAGAAATTGATGCTTTAAAAAGTAAACATCTCACTGAACAGAACATCAATAACTTAAGTTTATAAATGAGAACATAGTTAGTATGGAGTTATTGTAACCCAAGAATTCAGTTACTGAAAGCACATGACTTTGCTATGCTCTAGTAAAAGAAGTTGTGGTTGATATATTGTATACCCTANTAAAGCTTTCCTGGGGTCAGAGAACAGAACAGCCACTAGATTAGACATAGAGGCCAGAAAATGGTGGCATACACGCCTTTAATTCCAACACTTGAGGTCCCATGTCTTCGCTTGGGAAGAACATANGCCTTTAATCCCAGGAAATGATGGCAGGAAGCAGAAAGGTATATAAGGTGTGAGGACTAGGAACTAGAGGCTTTTAAGCTTTGAGGCTTTTAGCAGCAGTTCAGCTGAGACCCATTCCAGGGAGGACTCAGAAGCTTTCAATCTGAGGAAACAAGAGCAGCTGAGGAGTTGGCAAGGTGAGGGTGGCTGTGGCTTGTTCTGCTTTTCTGATCTTTTAGCATTCACCCCAATATCTGCCTCCAGGTTTTTTTAATTAATAAGACCCTTTAAGATTCATTTTACAAGAAGTTCTAGAGATTCGGACAGTACTTGCAAGATCACTGTTCCCTCCAGAGGTCTAGTAGGTTTCCAAGACCTGCGTGCTTGGTGGAAAAATAAAAGCCTGGGTAAAATGTGCTGGTGCAGAGCTGTAGTACTGAACTCATGAAAGTTGAGTCCGCAAGATCAGGAGTTCAAGGCCAGCCTGTGCTACAGAATAAAATCATGTCTCGATTTTTTTTAGTTCTTATATAGGCATAACAATTTAAAAAGGTTTTTATTGAAATTTAATTTCAAATTAACCTGAAATGTTGGTCTTCTATAGTTATTTACCAAATAGTAAACTTGATAAATGTAGAGAGATGTAAGGTTGCTACATTAAATATGTAAAACCTCCACAAATTAATTTTTTATTATTATTATTAAAAAGATCTTCCACTTCTTTTCATCGGGCCCTCGCAGGGCAGCTGGGACGTGGCCCCGGACACTGGAGGAGGGGTCGCGGAGCTGGGGCTGTCTAGACATAGAGCAGCCCGCGCCTGCCTTCCTGCCCCCACTGGAGCCTTTTTACTCTTTTGCTCTTTGTTGTTTGCTCTTTTGGGGGTCCACTACCCAGCTCCTAAATAAATCACACACGGAGTCTTATTCTTACTTATAAATGCCCAGCCTTAGCTTGGGTTATTTCTAGCCAGCTTTTCTTAACTTAAATTATCCTGTCTACCTTTTCCCTTGGGCTTTTACCTTTCTCTATTTCTGTATACCTTTCTTTACTTCTTACTCTATGTCTTGCTATGTAGCTGCGTGGTTGGCCTCTAAAGTCCTCCTTCTTTTCTCATTCCTCGACCTTCTTTCTCTCTTTTTCTCTCTCCATTTGTTCTCTCTGCCTGCCTCAACCCAACCTATCCTTTCTTTTGCCTTGTTATTGGCCATTCAGCTCTTTATTAAACCAACCAGGTGTTTTANACAGGCAAAGTAACACAGCTTCACAGAGTTAAACAAATGCAACATAAAAGAATGCAACACATCTTTGCATTATTAAAACAAACGTTCCACAGCATAAACAAATGTAACACATAATATTTCACAACAGAGGACAGCATATAGGGGCCAGTTCTCTCCTTCTACAATGTGAGCACTGGCCATAGAACTTAGGTCCTAAAGCTTCCAGTCTCTGTTGAAGATTGTACATATGAATGAATTGTACAGGTACATCTACCACTCAGGGCATTAACCCCAGAGGTAGTCCAAAAGCAACATTGAGATGCATTGGATTCATAGTACATCTAGTAAACTATGAGCTGTACATTTCTTTCTCTCTCTCCTTTTGTCCTCTTCCCTTCTCTTTTTCCTGTCTATCTTTCTGTCTGTTTGTCTCTTTCTCTTTCTCATTCTCTCTCTCTCTCAGTGTGTGTGTGTGTGTGTGTGTCTCTGTGTGTGTGTGTCCCTCCTTTTCTACCTCCCTTTTCTGGGGTCTTGAAGTACCTTTTGTCCTGGATATTCTTTCACAATTATTTTAGATCTGTCACCATAACAGCATGTGATTGCTTTGACTTTATTTGTGTAACTGTTGCTATTATGAAAGAGTGAGATAATAGGTGTTTAAATGAAAGAGTGAGATAATAGGTGTTTAGCATGCTTTATGCAACACTCAGCATGCTGCTGTCTGCACATAGATTTCCATACCTTTGGGTAAAGATTTTACTATGAGCCACCCCTGAAGTTATCCACAAATGGACAATGACAGGAATTTTCAGCAAGTTGTCACCTATTTTCCTTCTCCTTTCTCACTGTCATCAAGTATAGCACCTCTGACTTTCGAGTGTTTTACAAATGGAAACTCACTGATCTTCGCACCCTTTCTGTGAAATACAATTGTGATGAGAAAACCTGCTATCTCTCGAAAAGCAGGTGAGGGGAAAGAAAAATGCAGACAATTGCTTACCTCTTTGGAGAAGATCAGAGGGAAGAATTATGGCAGGGCTCTTCAGTTGTAATTATTTCAGAAACTTCGGCCCCTTCCTGCTTAACATTGATACCCTGTAATAATTCCTTTACCATTGAAGTCAATAGATGGCATCAAACTTGTCAGTTAAAAAATTAACCTAGTAGCTCTTGGTGCCAAAGAAAGGGCTCTTTAAAATACCACAGCATGGTGGTTCTTCCTCTCCTACCTCAAACAAAGCTAATGATAATTTCACTGAAACCTCTGAGCAGCATCTCAAATCCTGTTCTGGCACAAATTTATACAATAGGGTTTTGAGGAAAATTGGCTAAGATAATATCCAATGAATGAAATCCATTTGCAAATTGTTTGTGACATACACAAAATACACCAAAAGCTTCTTCAGTTTAGAAGAGAACTCTGATGGACTGGTCTACTTGAAATGTAGGACTGCATCATCTCTCATGACCTTACTCCAAGAGCTTCTGAAGCCTTTGTAACAATGAGCTAAAGTGCAATAGAGTCGTCTCTGTCTGTGTACCGAAGTGGAAGCTATGCTAATTAAAAGTACATGCTCGATTATTTCCAGTAGTCTAAGGTGGGGTCATCCTTGTGGATTCCTGGGAGCCTCCCTAGCATTCTGTTTCTCCCTATTCCCATGATGTCCTCATTTATCATAGTATCTCTTTCCTTGCTCTCTTACTGTGTCCCTGTTACAACTAGAACCTCCTGTTCCCCTATGCTCTCATCCTCCATCTTTTGCTCTCCATTTCCCCCCTCACCCCCAGTCTGCCCATGTAGATCTCATCCAGTTCTCCCTCACTGGGCAATCTATGCATCATGCGTCCTTCCTAGGGTCCTCCGTGGAGCTGTGGGTTGCAGTCTGGTTATCCTTTGTTTTACATATAGTATCCACTTATGAGTGAGTACATACTATGTTTATCCTTCTAGGTCTGGGTTACCTCATGGATAAATACCCTAACTGTCATCATAGAGCCCTCATCCAGAGACTGATGGAGGCAGATGTGGAGATCCACAGCCAGGCACTACGCCAAGCTCCAGGAGTCCAATCCATGGGAGAGAGGGGGCCTTCTATGAGCAAGGGACAATGAGATCAAGATAGGAAGGTATACAAAGATGGCCAGCCAAACTAGTAGAGACACATGAACTGTCGACCAATAGCTGAGGAGCCCCCATGAACCCTCATCCAGAGACAGATGGAAGCAGATGCAGAGATCCACAACCGGACGCCAGATCGAGATCCAAGAGTCCAGTTGTTGTGAGAGAGGAAAGATTATATGAGCAAGGGACATGGAGATCATGATGGGAAAATGTACTGAGATGGCCAGCCAAACTAGTGGAAATATATGAACTGTGGACCAATAGCAGTGGAGCCCCCATGGTGCTGGACTGGGCCCTCTGGATACTCGAGACAGTGGTTTAGCTTGAACTGTTTAGGGGCTCCCAGGCAATGAGATCATGATCNATCTGTGGTGTATGAGCTGGTTTTTTGGAGCCCAATGCCTATGGTCAGACACCAAGAGCAGCCTTGGCACAGGAAGGAGGGTGTTTGACCTGCCTGAACTGAATGTGCCAGACTCTGGGAACTTTCCATGGGAGACCTTGCATTGGAGAAGGTGGGAATGGGGTGTTGGGTTGAGGGGGAGGGAAGGCTGGGGGGCAGGAGGAGGGAGGAGGGAGGAGTTGGTATGTAAAATAAACAGAAAATTTTTTAATAAAAAAAAGAAAAATGTACATGCTCATGGTTCTTGATGATGCTGGTACTCATTGGTCATTACTCTATCTTGAAAACAGATCTTGTGTTTCACATTAAAGCAGTCAACCCCAGATAGTATCTGAGTGACTTGCTTAGTAAGTGATGGAAATTAGAAGCTGCTTGAACTGGTGAAACATCAGTGAATCATTTGTGGTAACAAATAATAGTCCCTGTTATTACACATTTGAGGCTGGGCTGTTCTGCACTGACAGACATGCCAATGTCTCAAATAAGCTACTCATTCAAATGCTAGTTCTGTCTCCATCTGTGAACCTTTTGGTATCATTTAAAAATCACTGATTTTGGCCAGGCAGTGGTGGCACACGCCTTTAATCCCAGCACTTGGGAGGCAGAGGCAGGCGGATCTCGTGAGTTCAAGGCCAGCCTAATCTATGGAGTGAATTCCACGATAGACTCCAAAGAGAAACCCTGTCTCGAAAAACCAAAAACAAAACAAAACAACAACAACAAAAAAAAATCACTGATTTTAATTTCTATGTTAGTCCAATCTTGGTTATAATAATGAGATGCCATAGGTTGTGGAACTTTATAAAAAAAAGATATTTATTTTGTTAACAATGCTGGTAGTTTAAGAATCCATTCCTATTAAATATTTTTTGATGCTTTTATTTTTAGTCTTATTATTTGGGCTGGCAGAGACCTTAGGTGGTAAGAAATCACATGACACCAGACAGGAAACCAGGGGCCTCTCTCCTTCCCTTTTCTCCACTGTACTGAAACACAAGGACTCTATATTCACGTCCACATCAGTCCTACTTGTCATTTGTATGAGTTACTTTTCCTGTTGCTATGACAAAATACTCAGCTGAAGCAACTTAAACTGTATTTGGACACACTGTTTTATGCGTTTTGTATTATAGGAAGTCTTGGTACCTGGAGTATAAAATACTTGGTTACAGGGTACCTGGAGTCAAGAAACAGAGAGATGAATGATGGTCATCATCTCATCTTTTTGTGCAGTCCAGNACCCCACACATTGAAAGATTAGGGCTTCCCTGTTTTGTTAAGCCTTTCTGGAAGCACTCTCACACACACAGATGAGTGTTCACAGTGATTATAAACCCCCATCAATTTGACAATGAAAATTAGCCACCACATCTTCCAAAAACCTCACCTCTAAAATCACTCTAAAGTTGGATTATATCCACTTCCCTAGTACTGTGATGTTCAGATTAAGTTTTGAAGCATGTAGACTTTGAAAACACAAACTGTTGCAATATGTTAAATATTTTAAGTTATCCTTTGAAATTTTGTATGTTTATAATGTTTGTAAAGTATATCTTTAATATAACAATCAACTGCTACCTCAGTCTATCTCCCCAAGTAATCTCCATCCCATCTCCCTCCAAATTCCATGTTCTTTTTATTTTCATTTGTGGTGGTTTGAGTAGGAGTGTCCCCGNAGGCTATATTTGAATACTTGATTCTCAGTTGGTGGTAATNTCTGGGGAGGCTTAGGAACTGTGGACTTTCTGGAGGAACTATGTCACAGGGAATGAGATGTGAGTTTTCAAAGTCTCACAGCATTCCATTCCCAGGTAACTCTCTGCTCTGTGTTTGTGGTTTGAATATGTGAGACCTCAGCTTCCTGCTCCAACCTCATGCCGTCATGAACTCTTATTCCTCTGGAACTGTAAACCAGACCCAACCCTTCTTTCTGTATGTGGCCTTGGTCATGGTTTTTATCACAGAAATAGAAATAGTGACTAAGGGAGTGGGCTGTTGCTATAACAGGCCTGAGCATAGTGATTTTTAGAGGGGTGTGGAGTTCTTTGGAAATTTGAACTAGAAAATTGATTGAAAACTGTTAATAGAATATCATGAGCCATCCTAGGAGAAGCTTGGAAACAGTAGTGCTAAAAGCTATTGGGACTAGGGGGATCTCACTGAACTCAAGAGGCTTCAGAGGGGAACAAATCTTAGCACCTGGGTTAGAGACCATTCCTGTGATATTTTGGCAAAAAGAAAAGTGTCTGCTTTATGTCTGTGTTCTAAGAACGTGACGGAGGCTAAATGTAAAGTAAAGGACTAATTTCTTTGCCTGAAGATATTGCAAGACAGGCTGATATTGACTATGTGGCATAGTTATTAATAGTTACTCTTATGTAGGTCTGCAATGAAAAAGAGCAGGAGGGGCAGCAAGAAACAAAACAAAAAAAATGTACAATTTGGAAAGATAAAGGACACTGGCAATCTAAAGTTATGGCTTGCTCCAGAAGAGAATATGTGATCATGAAGGTGATACCTGTTCCCAAGATTTTGGGAACTGAACTCCCCTTTTAAAATGTTGTATTTCCAAGTTCATTTAAAAGCTAGTGAATTTACTTAAGTGTTGTGTGATATTTTGTTTGTGTTCTGACAAATGAAGCTTTCCTGGAGATCAGAGGGAGGAGCTAGCCACTAGTTAACCATAGAGGCCAGGCAGTGATGGCACACACCTTTAATCCCAGCACTTGGGAGGAGGAACCAGGAAGATCAGATTGATTCCGACTAAAAGAGAAACAGAGGTTGGCGGTGGTGGTGGTGCATGCCTTTAATCCCAGNACAGTCCGGAGGTGGAGACAGGAATTTAAGGTGGGTAGAGATAGGATCTTGCCCCATTCAGTCTGAGGATTGGTAGAGACACCCCCCCCCCCAATTTGGTCTTAGATTTCATAGAGGTGAGAACTCTTTAGTGACTGCTGCTCTGCTTTCTGACCTTTCAGCTTTCACCCTCTATATCTGACTCAGGGTATTTAATATCAAGACTAATTAGGATCATGCTACACATAAGATTTCTAATATATCCTTCCTTCGTGTTGGTAAACATACTGACACAAAAAGACACATGTGTGTGTTTTCATGATGATTCTA